>OZ018333.1:79710562-79858062 GCA_963969495.1 Ceratothoa steindachneri
ACAAAAATTAAATTAACCCAACTTTTAAGTAAACCGCAATGACTTATTACTCAACTTCAAGACGTAGCCTAAGCAAAAGCCTAATAGTCTACGCTGTTAAGAGACGTAGCCTAACCTTTGCAAATTTTGCTCTCATTATTTATTATTGTTTCTTAATATGTGCACAAATCACGTCAACAAAACTTAAATCAACACATTAAAAAAAACGCAAGAACTTATTCCTCAACCTAATAATTTTAAAATGAAGCTGAATAATGAATTTGAAAAATAAATTTGAAAATGAGTTTGAAAATAAATTTGAAATTGAATTTTAAAACAAATTTGAAAATTAATTTAAAAATTAATTTCAAAATGAATTTTGAAAATAAAATAGAAAATAAAAGATTCCCTTTCTTTTCCCTCTTTTGAAGAAAGAACAAAGAAATAAATGTGATCACTTCCACGAGTAATGGGAAACACCTTGATAGGACCGATCCGAAGGTCACTAATGGTAAATAAGCACCCATGATATACTCCCCCCCCCCCGGGAATACAGATATGACTGAGGGGTCCTTATAGTCAAAAACATTTCCTCAATCTTTGCTTAAAGGGGAAATCGGTAGGTGAGTGGAGCCCGTCTCCCCTCGGATGAGGGCGTTCTAAACCCAAATCAACGGAGATCAGTCGCCCAAATGCAAATAAGGAAGGATTATGAGGTAACGGGACGAGGGGAAAAGGGGGGGAGATATAAAGGTGAGGGGAATAAAGAAGTAAACGAAAGGGGGGCAAGATTCATGGGGCGAAGGTACTCCAAAAGAAAGATGAGGGGAAATTTGGTTTGAGATTGAAGACTTTAGTGACCGTTTCAGGGGTAAAAGAGGACAGGTGATCTGAGGGGAAGAAATGACAGGTGATCTGAGAGAAATAAAGGGGAAAAATAAGGGAAATACAGGGAAACTTGCGGAGAGGAAAAACAGGTGATCTCAGGAAAGCAGGTCTGAGCGGGACACAAGTCATGGAATATATGTCAAAGGATAACAGGAGATGAATGCAAGAGAGGGTAATGTGAGGGGAATACCTAGGTAACTTGAGGAGAAAAGAAACGGGTCTCCCCCAGGGAAATCATCTGAGGGAACAGATGTGATGGATTATATATCAAAGGAGGGTAGGTGATGAGTGGAAGAGAGGGCAATGTGAGGGGAATACGCAGGTAATCTCAGGAGAAGATAATACAGGTAAAATAAGGAAAGCAAATTCGAGGGGATAGAAGTGATGGATTATATGTCAAAGGAGGGCATGCAATAAGTGGAAGAGAGGACAATCTGGATATGGAGATTAGAAGCGATCTAATGAGAAGAGAGGACAGGTGAGTTATTGAAGAGAGGGGAACGGTGATCTGAGGGGAAGAATGGGACATTATTTGAGGGGATTGAGGGAATAGGTGTTCTGAGGAGATGATGAAATAGGTATTCTGAGGCGAAAGAAAATACAATTGATGAGGAAGAAGCCAGTTTTTGAGGGAAAAGGGTAGATAATTTGAAAATGGGGGAGAATAAGTGCTCTGAGGGGAAAGAGAGGACTGGGAAAATAACTTAGTTGATCAGAGGGGAAGTGGTGCAGGGAGAAAGAGAGAACTAGTGATCTGAAGGAAGAATACTCTTGTCCCTGAGGAAAAGATTGGAGAGGTAAAGGCGACTGAAGACGGGTAATCTGAGGGGAAGAGAAGCATGGCATTAAGAGAAGGATAGGTTATTTGATTTGATGGGTAGGGGGTATGAAGAAAATGTTATGAGGGGTGATAAAGGGGAAAAAGGTGGGGTAAAGTGATTTGAAGGAAGAAGGCACTATCGTCTGAGGGGAAGAGTAGAGGTTTGATCTTAAGTGAAGATAGGTTATTCGATCTCAAAGGAGGCAAGGGTGAGTGATCTGAGGGGAATATTCTGAAGGGTGATCTGATGGGAAGAGGGGACAGGGTGTCCTGAGAAAGCTTGGGGTAGAATAGATAACACTGAATGAGGTGCTGATAAACCGGAATAAGATGAATGAGGGGAAATGGGGAGAATGCGAATTTGGTAACGCAAGAGCAAAGGGAAGAATAGAGGGTGAGGGAACAGGAAAGGAGAGGAAAAATATGAATAGTAGAAATTATGAGAAAGGGAAAGCGGAAGAGGAGAAAAGCAATATATACTATTTGAAATTGTAGCGATATAATTAAGGGGGCTTGGGAAGTACCGTGGTTTGCAAAAGTCCTGTTACACTCGTTACGACGCTTTCAACAAAGGACACACTGTTACTTTTGATGCAGTTACACACATTTTTATTGTTTTAACCTTAAAATGTATTTAAAGTGTAATATTAATCGATGTGGCCGCCATCGGCAGCAATCACGAACTCCAGACGAGAAATGACGGCCGCGCGGCGGCGTGCCGGGCGAAGGCCTTCTTCATGATGGCTCACACGTTGTAGTCGAGGGGATTGAGGTTGGTCGAATTCTGCGGCCCGAAGTCCTTAGACCAGACGTTCACGTTCGACCCCTACCCCCCTTGCGTGGGCACCGCCCTGCTGAAAGACATAGTGCGCCCTTTTTTGTGAATTTTCTCACCCAGGACAGGACTTTCGTAGCCAAAATGTCCCTGTAATCGGCCCCAGTGAGCCTGTAACCGGCTGCGAACCACACCGACGGAACCTCCTTGCCTTTCGAAGCCACGACGCCGAGCATCAATAGGGAGGTGTTTGGTCGTGGACCCGTAGTGAACCTCTAAGATGTCGTAGCCGAAGCTTACCCCGCGGTCGTTCTGATGTTGATGACCGGATCGACCGTGAAGGTTTTTTCTCATCAGAAAAAAAGAGAATTCGATGGCCATGACTCTTCAAGGCGTTGATAAGGAGACGATAGAGCTCCCGACGTTGTCCTCCCACACGGTCAGTCAGCAGAACCTTTCCACGCACTTCAAGCTCTTGACAACCTGACCACCGATATGAGCGAGCGGGGTCATTTTGAGCACTTTCAAAACCTCTCTCACAGCCACATGGTTCACTGATGAGGTGTAACTGAACGAACTCGATCTTTGAGGTCTTCCCCGTTCTTCAGCCTCTCCGCGACTCTCTGTAGGGTCATCAAGGTGACGTTGAGCCGCTTGGCGATTTCGGGCTTGTTGTGGCCCGCGCGCAGGAGAGCACAGATCTCGATTCTTTTCACTTCATCTCGACACACTTACACACTTCACTTCACTTCATCTTCACCTTCACTCACCTACATACAGTGAAAAAGAGGTTTTAATGACACGTGCTCGAAAAGTAGAACTTTAAGTTTGTTTGACGGAACTTTTTCTATCACACACTTTAACCTCTCTCGATAAAAAGGTGTACCAGAACTTTTGCAAAACTTCTAATAAAGAGGGGGGGTATGGACCTCTTGGAGGTGGACTTTGGGGACCTCATTAGGGCCCCCACGGTGAAACCAAGCGCTCTCTGTTGATGGTTTTGGCTTTAGCTTTAGGTGAATATTATCTCGATAGATAGATAGATAGATAGTCTATAAATGATCATTAATATTACTATTATTGGTAGTGGTGGTAGTAGTAGTTGCATTAGTATTATTAGTGGTAGTAGCAGTATCATTTTTATTATTTGTAGTAGCAGTATCATTATTATTATTATTTGTATTATTATTATTATTTTTGAGGTAGTATCATTAGTGATAGTAGTAGTATCATATGTATTATTAATGGTATTATTATTGTTGTTTTTGCTAGTAGTAGTATGATTATTATTAGTAGTATCATTATTATTGATTTTTGCATTATTATTATTATTGATGGAATCGATGAGGATCGATAAAGACTGAGGTCCTTCGTCTTCCAAGCTCTAATGACGCCTCGATCAATAACTCCATGTACACACGCACATGGCTGCACACGGATCACACGTGTATGTATATGTCACTACCTTCACAGTGCTTGAAGCCTATCTCAAGCTGATGTTGGGTAAGAGACTATTTCAAGAGGCTTCCATTCCTTACGGTCTATCGTTCGAGTTTGCCCCCTGTCTCCTCGTAAATTTCACCCCTCCCCCCTCACCGTGTGCGAGGCACATTTCAGGGTGACTTTAGGTCTAAAGGTAGCTAATATAAGGATTTCTTTCGTTCATTTCTCTACAATATTTTCATCTGACATTTTTAGTCAGTGTACCATATCTATCACTCGTGTTTGTGTTCTTAACCAAGTGCTTCTCGTATGATCCCTGCGTGTCCTTGGACCATCATCCGTAGGATCTTCTGTCGAAGTGCCCTGCCCATTTCTACTTCGCGACTATCGTCCATTCCGCTATATCCGCTTACCGTTTTTGTGTGCTTATCCAAGTGTTTAAATTTATGGTCCGTGGGAGTCATTATTTCGGTATTTCTTTGAGTCGTCGTCAGTTCTGGGGTTGTTTTCATTTTTCAGGGTTCAAGTGTCACCTTCGGAAGACGGATAGGATGCCGTTAAGAGGCATCTCGCTTCTGAAGATGGAGCTAAGCTCTTCTATCGCTTCTGAAGATGGAGCTAAGATCTCCATCTCTTCTTAAATGGAGCTAAGCTCTTTTATCACTTCTGAAGATGGAGCTAAGCTCTCCTATCGCTGCTGAAGATGGAGCTAAGATCTCCATCTCTTCTTAAATGGAGCTAAGCTCTTTTATCACTTCTGAAGATGGAGCTAAGCTCTTCTATCGCTGCTGAAGATGGAGCTAAGATCTCCATCTCTTCTTAAATGGAGCTAAGCTCTTTTATCACTTCTGAAGATGGAGCTAAGCTCTCCTATCGCTGCTGAAGATGGAGCTAAGATCTCCATCTCTTCTTAAATGGAGCTAAGCTCTTTTATCACTTCTGAAGATGGAGCTAAGCTCTTCTATCGCTGCTGAAGATGGAGCTAAGATCTCCATCTCTTCTTAAATGGAGCTAAGCTCTTCTATCACTTCTGAAGATGGAGCTAAGCTCTTCTATCGCTTTTGAAGATGGAGCTAAGATCTCCATCTCTTCTTAAATGGAGCTAAGCTCTTTTATCACTTCTGAAGATGGAGCTAAGCTCTCCTATCGCTGCTGAAGATGGAGCTAAGATCTCCATCTCTTCTTAAATGGAGCTAAGCTCTTTTATCACTTCTGAAGATGGAGCTAAGCTCTTCTATCGCTGCTGAAGATGGAGCTAAGCTCTATAGCGCATTTGGAGATGGAGCTAAGCTCTCTATCGCTTCTGAAGGTCGAGCTAAGCTCTTGTATCGCTGATAAAGATGGAGCAAAACTTTTCTATCACTTCTGAAGATAGCGCTAAGCTCTCTATCGCTTCTGAAGGTAGAGCTAAGCGCTTCTATCGGTGCTGAAGATGGAGCTAAGCTCTCTATCGCTTCTGAAGATGGAACTAAGTTCTCTATCGCTTCTGAAAGGAGAGCTAAGCTCTTCTGTCGGTCTGAAGATAGAGATAAGCTCTTCTGTCGGTGCTGAAGATGGAGCTAAGCTCTTCTAACGCTTATGAAGATGGAGCTAAGCTCTTCTATCGATTTTGAAGATGGAGATAGCTCCTCTATGGCTTCTGAAGATGGAGCTAGGCTCTTATATCGCTTCAAAAGATGGAGCTGAGCTCTTCTATCGCTTCTAAAGATGGAGCTGATCTCCTCTATCGCTTTTGAAGATGGATCGAAGCTCTTCCTATACTTCTGAAGATGGATATGAGCTCTTCTATCTCTTTTAATGATGGAGCTAAACTCTTCTTTCACTTCTGAAGATGGAGCTTAGGTCTTCTATTGCTTCTGACGATGGAGCTAAGCTCTTCTATTGCTAGTAAAGATGGAGCTAAGCTCTTCTATTGCAAGTAAAGGTGGAGCTAAGCTCTTCTATTGCTAGTAAAGATGGAGCTAAGCTCTTCTATTGCAAGTAAAGATGGAGCTAAGCTCTTCTATTGCTAGTAAAGATGGAGCTAAGCTCTTCTATCACTTTTGAAGATAGTATTAAGCTCTCCCATAACTCCCAAACGTAATTTCGCTCTTCAACTAATCTCCTTTTCCATTCACACATCAAGAGTAACAAGCTGTCCTGTATATACATACCTTTTCCTCTCCCTCGTCTAAAATTTGATAGCTGATTTTAATTTTTATGCCAAATACTGATTTCATATTTTAGTCTTCTGTTAGGTATGTTAGGTTATGTTGTTATCTTATTTTATGTTAGGATTATGTGATATTTATTTGATCATATTTCAGAGTTCTGTAAATCCCTTTAAGCGTCGCTGGCCTCAGATTGGCAGAGCTGGCGCCGCCCTGTCGTTCTCTTACATTGTTACTTGTATTTATTAATGACTGAGAGCAGATAAAATGACGATGTTGCGTTACTGAGTGTAACATAGTATGTCATTATGAGTTTTAATAACTCAGTCTTTCTGTAACGCTCTGAATACATAAAAGGTATATGACTAAATCAAAGAATTGTTGTAGTCTACGAAATCCCTGCCGTAGGTGCTGTGTATTGTTATTTAATCATCATCATCATCATCACTAACTCTATATTTGAAGAACAGAATTTTGGAGGAAAATAGTAAATACTTTTCTTAGTTTGGAAATGACTTGGTGTGTTTTGTGGATTTTTAAAAATTGATATAACAGGAGGAGGGCTTCGTCACTCCTCCTTACAGAAGGAGGGCTTCGTCACTCCTCCTTACAGAAGGAGGGCTTCACCACTCCTCCTTACAGAAGGAGGGCTTCGTCACTCCTCCTTACAGAAGGAGGGCTTCGCCACTCCTCCTTACAGAAGGAGGGCTTCGCCACTCGTCCTTACAGAAGGAGGGCTTCGTCACTCCTCCTTACAGAAGGACGGCTTCGTCACTCCTCCTTACAGAAGGAGGGCTTCACCACTCCTCCTTACAGAAGGAGGGCTTCACCACTCCTCCTTACAGAAGGAGGGCTTCACCACTCCTCCTTACAGAAGGAGGGCTTCGTCACTCCTCCTTACAGAAGGAGGGCTTCGCCACTCGTCCTTACAGAAGGAGGGCTTCGTCACTCCTCCTTACAGAAGGAGGGCTTCGTCACTCCTCCTTACAGAAGGAGGGCTTCGTCACTCCTCCTTACAGAAGGAGGGCTTCGTCACTCCTCCTTACAGAAGGAGGGCTTCGTCACTCCTCCTTACAGAAGGAGGGCTTCGCCACTCCTCCTTACAGAAGGAGGGCTTCGTCACTCCTCCTTACAGAAGGAGGGCTTCGTCACTCCTCCTTACAGAAGGAGGGCTTCACCACTCCTCCTTACAGAAGGAGGGCTTCACCACTCCTCCTTACAGAAGGAGGGCTTCGCCACTCGTCCTTACAGAAGGAGGGCTTCGTCACTCCTCCTTACAGAAGGAGGGCTTCGTCACTCCTCCTTACAGAAGGAGGGCTTCGTCACTCCTCCTTACAGAAGGAGGGCTTCGTCACTCCTCCTTACAGAAGGAGGGCTTCGTCACTCCTCCTTACAGAAGGAGGGCTTCGTCACTCCTCCTTACAGAAGGAGGGCTTCGCCACTCCTCCTTACAGAAGGAGGGCTTCGTCACTCCTCCTTACAGAAGGAGGGCTTCGTCACTCCTCCTTACAGAAGGAGGGCTTCGTCACTCCTCCTTACAGAAGGAGGGCTTCGCCACTCCTCCTTACAGAAGGAGGGCTTCGTCACTCCTCCTTACAGAAGGAGGGCTTCGTCACTCCTCCTTACAGAAGGAGGGCTTCACCACTCCTCCTTACAGAAGGAGGGCTTCACCACTCCTCCTTACAGAAGGAGGGCTTCGCCACTCGTCCTTACAGAAGGAGGGCTTCGTCACTCCTCCTTACAGAAGGAGGGCTTCGTCACTCCTCCTTACAGAAGGAGGGCTTCGTCACTCCTCCTTACAGAAGGAGGGCTTCGTCACTCCTCCTTACAGAAGGAGGGCTTCGTCACTCCTCCTTACAGAAGGAGGGCTTCGCCACTCCTCCTTACAGAAGGAGGGCTTCGTCACTCCTCCTTACAGAAGGAGGGCTTCGTCACTCCTCCTTACAGAAGGAGGGCTTCGCCACTCCTCCTTACAGAAGGAGGGCTTCGCCACTCCTCCTTACAGAAGGAGGGCTTCGTCACTCCTCCTTACAGAAGGAGGGCTTCGCCACTCCTCCTTATAGAAGGTGAAGTTCAGAAAATTTATTTTTATATAACTTCTTCTTCATCTTCTTCTACTTCTCCTATAACTATATTTTAGCAACGTGATATTTTGAAAGGGTGAAATTTAGTTTAGTTCCTTTTAAAAATTATTATAATTGGCGAAGTTCAGAAAATTTATAAAAATTTAACCATGGCTGCTTTTTTTTAGATTTAAATTTTAATCTTAGTAGTGAAGCGCAAATTCCCCCGTAGGGGGGAGTGGCGAAGTTATTGTCTGGTTATTATATAAATGCAGAAAACGTTTTTTGCTTTGAATCCACATCAAAATTCCCCAAGCTATAAAATATTAAAATTGCAAAATTTTTACAAAATAGAAAATAGAAAACTTTTAACAAATTTACTAATTACTCCACTACATAATGGTTGAACCGTCTGCAAATAACTATTTTGTACCACGCACGCTTCAGAATCCTGCTCGTTCTTAGGGAGGATTACACTCGACAGTTTACGCTGCTTTCTTCAGGATCACACAATCATTTCAAAAGTAAATTATAGAATTATTTCAAAATTTTCTCCATTTTAAAAAGTGAAACCGAATTGTTACATCATACCATTATCTTCCTTTACTTTAAATATTTTAATCATCGGTACTAGTAATTTGCAAGATATTATCACCTTCTATAAGGGCACTAATTATACTACCTTTTCATCAGATGCTTTGAAATTTTTCACCCCTTAAATGCGTATAAAATTTCCATTTTTCCTTTATAAATCTATTCACCTGTTCGCTATTTCTGTTTGGTTAGGTTTTGTTTCATCTGTTTTAATTATATTTTTATGGGGTTTTTTTTTCAAGAGTTTAATTATATGTTCAATTTTCTTCTTAGAGTCATTTCAGAATGACACTGTTATTCATATTTTCCCGCATCCCCTCTCATTTTTCGCATTTAGTTTACTAAAGTTACTCATTAAAAATATATTCCGTTATATTATTGTGCAATTTTTTTTAATGAGGATTTTTAATCATGAAGTTTTCTAAAATAATCTGGAGGCATTTAGCTTCTAGGAAGGGTTAAATATCTCCGTTTTGTTATCTCGATTACGTGTTTGTTTCTTGTTTGTTTAGTAGGGGTAAATTTGTCCGTTTTTGGTATCTCGATGACGCGTTTGTTTCTTGTTTGTTTAATAGGGTTAAATTTCTCTGTTTTTTATCTCAATCACGCGTTTGTTTCTTGTTTGTTTAGTAGGGGTAAATTTCTCCGTTTTGGTATCTCGATGACGCGTTTGTTTCTTGTTTGTTTAATATTCTTAAATTTATCTGTTTTTTATCTCAATGACGCGTTTGTTTCTTGTTTGTTTAGTAGGATTAAATATCTCTGTTTTGTTATCTCGATGACGAGTTTGTTTCGTGTTTGTTTAGTAGGGGTAAATTTGTCCGTTTTGGTATCTCGATGACGCGTTTGTTTCTTGTTTGTTTAATAGGGTTAAATTTCTCTGTTTTTTATCTCAATGACGCGTTTTTTTCTTGTTTGTTTATTAGGGTTAAATATCTCTGTTTTGATATCTAGATGACGCGTTTGTTTCTTGTATGTTTAGCAGGGTTAAATATCTCCTTTTTGATATATCGATGACGGGTTTGTTTCTTGTTTTCAATCTCTGGTTTTCAAGGTCCTCCCAAGGTTAGTCCTGGAATTATTGAAAGAAAACTAACTTTGGATCGGATTGCCACACTCATTGAAAGGGTCGTAGGTTCAGAATAATTGAGAGTACGCAACTTAGGTCTGTTGAGCGTGATAATAAATACCTTTGAGGTCGGTGGCCAGATAGGCGAATTAAAAATAAACAAATATCCTTTTTTGATATCTTAATTTTAATATATATGTTTATGCTAATCCGGGAAACCCCAAGTGGTACAAGATTCTTTATTATTGTCATTTCGTTCCTCTAGGAGGAGGACCGAGTCCGAGAAACCCCAAGTGGTACAAGGTTCTTTATTACTGATGTTTCGATCCTCTGGAGGAGGAGGACCGATTCCGAGAAACCCCAAGTGCTACAAGGTTCTTTATTACAGACGTTTCGATCCTCTCGAGGAGGAGGACCGATTCCGAGAAACCCCAAGGGGTAAAAGGTTCTTTATTACAGACCTTTCGCTCCCTTGGAGGAGGAGGACCGATTCCAAGAAACCCCAAGTGGTACAAATTTCTTTATTCCAGACGTTTCACTCCTCTGGAGGAAGAGGACCGAGTCCAGGAAATCCCAAGTGGTACAAGGTTCTTTATTACAGACGTTTCGCTCCTCTGAAGGAGAAGGACATAGTCCATAACAATATAGCTACTTAAAAAATGGAAAACCCGAAACGAACTACTAAACAGAAGAACAGCAACAAACAAAGCTGGGATAAACCCATTAGACAGTTAGACTTGAAGGAAATTACCGAAGGAAATTTTGAAAGCAATCACCAGAATAAGAGGATCGAAACCAAGAAGAAAAATTAAACTTAAACCGAACTTCCCTAGCTATAGCGACCCATAACACACCTTACGAATGGCTAATATAAATCCCCCCAATTCCCGTGGCCATAGAAACCATATAGCCTGCGAATGGCTTCTATAATTCAACCGAACTTCCGTGGCCATAGAAGCCGCCAGATTCTATTTAAGGTATCAACTTCCTAATTACATCAAATGGCAAAGAGAGGGGAAAGGGGTAAAGGCTAGCAAGGAAAGGGTAAAAGGCAAACATAGGGAGGCTAAAGGCAAATCAAGGATGGATATAAGGCAAATCAGGGAAACGTATAAGGCAAATCGGGGTGGGTTGAAGGTAATTATGGGAAGAGTATAAGGCAAACGGAAAAAGTGGTAAAAGGCATATCGTTGGGCGGGGAACTAGCGAAAATGGTAAAAGGCAAATAAGGGAAGGGTAAAAGGAAATAATAGGATGGTAAAAAGCAAATTGTGGGAAGATTAAAAGTGAAATAGCGGGAAGAGTAAAAGGCAAATAGGGAGAGGTTAAATGATAAATAGTAGGAATAGTAAAAGGGAAATAAGGCGAAAAGTTAAAGGCAAATAGCGAGATGGTAAAAGTGAACTAGTAGGAAAGGTAAAGGCAAATAGGGAAAGGGTAAAGAGAAATTGGAAAAGATATAACGGATATGGGGGAAGGGTTAAAAGGCATATCGTTGGATGGGCGAATAGCGGGAAGGGTAAAAGGCAAATAGAGGATGGCTAAAAGGAAAATAGCAAGAAAGCTAAAAGGCAAATAGGGGAAAGGTAAAAGGGAAATTGAGAGAAGGGTAAAAGGGAAATAGGGAAAGGTGTAATGGCAAATAAGGGGAGGCTAAAAGGGAAGTAGTAGGAAGAGTTAAAGGCAAATAGAAGACGGGTAAAGAAGAATAGTGGGTAGTGTAAAAGGCAAATAGGGGAAGGGTAAAAGGAAAATAGCAGGAATGATATAAGGCAAATTATGGGAAGGATAAATCAAAATAGCGGGAAGTGTAGAAGGGAAATAAGGGTAAGGATAAAAGGGAAATACCGGGAAGGGTAAAAGGAAAATAGGGGATAGAGTAAAGGGCAAAAAATAGGTAAAGTGAAAAAGGCAATTAAGGAGAAGGATAAAATGCAAATGGGGTAAGGGTAAAAGAAAAATAGTGGGAAGTGTAAAAGGCAATTACGGAGAAGGGTAAAAGGCAAATAGGGCGTAGAGTAAAGTCGAGAATGTTAAAACAGATTTGATTATTTTGCCTTCACGCTCATACCCCGCGGGAAAATAGAAAAAAACGATTTATGTTATGTTTAATTCTTTCCCTTTTGTGAGTCGGTGCTTCGTATTTTCCTGTTCAAAAGTCGGTCATCTCCGTTTCTTCCATTGTCCGGCTTCTACGAATATGCACACGTGTGCGTTCCCTACTATGTGCACATATGCGCTATCAAAATATAAGTCCCATGCTATGTGCGCATGTGCGTTATCAAATTATATGTTGCATACTATGTACACATGTACGTTATCAAACTATATGTTCCATACTATGTACACATGTACGTTATCAAACTATATGTTCCATACCATGGACACATGTACGTTATCAAACTATATGTTCCATACTATGTACACATGTACGTAATCAAACTATATTTTCCATACTATGTACACATGTACGTTATCAAACTATATTTTCCATACTATGTACACATGCACGTTATCAAACTATATGTTCTATACTATGTACACATGTACGTTATCAAACTATATGTTCCATACTATGTACACATGTACGTTATCAAACTATATGTTCCATACTATGTACACATGTACGTTATCAAGCTATATGTTCCATACTATGTACACTAGGGTGATGATTTTTTTAACTTTTTTATCAAAAATTATTTCCTGTAGCACGAATGAATGAACCTTTGCCTATTAATGACAAAAACTACTTTTATTCCATTGAAATACTGAAAAAGGTCATGCACAAACCACTTTGGAATGTAATATAGGCCATTTTAGCATTTTATATGTGTTAAAAATATTTATATTAAATATATGTCATCAAACAGACTTGTGCAATAATTTATGGACCATAGAATTGTATAGAATTTTCCTAGAAAATCATCATGTCATCGCTTGGGCGATTTCTGTAGAGTTCCAGAATTTTCTTCAGCCATTTCGCGTGTGGTATATAAGCGAGATGCTTAAAGCGGGTAGTTACTAGTTCAGTTTTAACGGCGTTGATATTATTATTGCCTTATTATAATTGTTGTGTATTCTCCAACATTTATTGTAAGGAGATCCTGGTATTATTTGGTAAGCTACATTTAACTCTCTCACTAATCATATAATATAATAGCATATAATATTTTATTAGTGTCTGCATTCTCTCTTAATTTTTATAATTGTAATTTGCTTGTTTTTTAATAAAATATATAAAAGCTCAATAACATTTTCTTTAATTTTTTACCTATTTAATATTTAGGTTTATTTTCTATTTCAGTTGCTGAGTACAAAACATGTCGTTCAAGAAGAGCTTTTTTAACACGGAGAAGAACAAGAAAACCTGGACAAATAACTTAGTCCGGTTTCAAGCACCATCAAGAAGAGGCAACGTGGCAGTTTATGAAGCACCCTTAAGTGAATGGAGTCGCATGCCCCTGAAAATCCACGTCGTTGGACGCTTTAAATTCCTTGAATCCACCGCCAAAGAACGGAGGGAGAGGATCGGCCTAATTGTTGTGGAGCTAAAAGCCCTATGGAGCAAAACATTGAACTTCCCGCATGTAAGAGTATCTGATCAAGCCATTTGTGCAAAACTAGAAAACCTTCTGAAAGACTATGAGTACTGCAGAAAGAAACAAAACTTTAATTCTTTGAATGAACTGTTTGACGTGACCAGGGTGAAAGGCAACTGGTTATGCAAAGAAGATGAGAACCTCTATAAACAGCAAATTTTAACCGAAGGCCAGGTTGGTTATTCGACTGGTAAACCTGCTAGTGCCAAGACCATCATCCCATTCAAGCGAAAGAAGGCATTGGAAGCGACGGTGTCCCCACTTTCCAGCTCAGCACCACCTGATTGTTCCGAAACTAGCACAGACTTATCCAATAACAGCGAAGGCAGTTGTTGGGAGGATGAGAATGCAGCATCAACGAGGAAAAGGAAGCATAACCCAACAGGCTTAGCAAGACTCCTTGCTACAAGCTCAAAGCTGTCGTCCCACAGAGCAGCAAAGGTATGTCGCCAGCTTTCTGGTGAGGGCATTGAAATCCCGACCCCATGTCAGTCAGCAATATACAAGGCTATCTACACGACAGCTGCTCAGGTGAAGAAGCACTTGGTGAGCACGCTTCATCTGGAAAAGTGGAGCTTACACTTTGATGGCAAACGCATTGAGGACTTTGAATATCAGGTCGTACCTCAAGAATGAAGCGAAAGAAATAAAGTTGGCTGCTCTGAAATTGAAGGATGGGAAAGCTGTAACAATCGCAAAAAAGCTCCAGGGTGTGTTTTAGGAGTTCAACCTGTGGGGATCAATTGTTATGCTTGTCGCCGACACAACAAGCGTGAATACCGGCAAAAAGACTGGCGTTGTTGTTCGACTGCAGCAAATGCTCGAAGATAAAGGTCACCCCAAACCCAAGTTCATAAGTTGCCAGCACCATGTCGAATAAATCACCAAACATAGAGTACTTCTTTGTGCAGGATTTGATGAGCAATTATGATAAATTGAAAGCAGCCTTCAGCAACGGTAAAACTGAGATTAAGGAAACAGGCGGCTGGAGAGACGACATGAAGTTTCTCTATCACCTCACGCGTGTCTTCCGTCACTTCACTGAGATGAATGAGGTCCCCTTTGTAAAGTTTCAAAAGATCCAAAACATCAGCAATGCACGTTGGAACTCTCGTGCCATTCTAGCCCTTCTTGCGTTCCTTCTGATGCCTGACACCCGGAGCAGGCTGCGTAAAATCTGTTCATTCATTTCTTACTCATGGGCTGACCATCGGTTCAGCACCTACTTGTTCCACGCTGAAGATTTTTATGAACTATCTGCAGCTCTGAATGAATACTCACCAGGTCTCAAATGCTTGAAAACCCACTAGAAAACAGATGAATCTCCAATCAATATTGCCCGAAGCAACTAGTGCTGTGAGAGTGCGGTCAAAGTTATGCAAGACTTGCACGGGTCCTGCCGCAACAAGGACAACCTATCACTGAGATTCATCCTGTCCAATGACATTATTGTAACTAATTTACTTCCTTGTGTGTTTGATGACCCTATATAATGTTATATATATATATATATATATATATATATATATATATATATATATATATATATATATATATATATATATATATATATATATATATATATATATATATATATATATATATATATATATATATATATGTGTGTGTGTGACTCATAAGCTTGTGTTCAATCTTGTATATGCTGCCAGTGACTTCAAAAACTGGACAAAAAAGCTGACAAATAAATTTTTTTAAATCATTTAGTGCGTGAGTTTTTGTATCAAATCACCTTGAAAGTAAGATTTTATATAATCTTCAATTAAAGCTCATCACCCTAATGTACACATGTACGTCATCAAACTATATGTTCCCTAATATGTACACATATACGTTATCAAACTATATGTTTCCTACTATGTACACGTGTGAGTTATCAAACTATATGTTCCTACTATGTACACGTATGCGTTATAAAACTATATGTTCCCTACTATGTACACGTGTGCGTTATTTAACTATCTGTTCCCTAATATATATATACATGTAGGTTATCAAACTATATGTTCCCTACTATGTACACGTGTGCGTTATCAAACTTCCTGTCCCTCGCTACTTATCTCGATATCGCATTGATCAGTATTGGACCGAACGCCTTCTCTAGCATCTCCTCGGATCCTAAAGCCCGCGTCTTATTACCTGGGTGAAGAGACAAAAGGGGTGAAGTTAAGCAGATTGGCGGACGTCTTGATGCCAGTCAGAAGAAACCGGGGGACTTTAAATTACTTTGCTGGATCCACTTTTATATGTATGAAATAGGGGGTGGTGGGGGTTGGTCAGCCCTTATATGCAAACGCTGCTTTAGAGAAACAAGAAGAAAAAAAAGAATCTGAGAAAGTATCATAGAGGTAGAAAGAGAGAAAGAGAGAAAAATGCTTCCAAAGACATTATTGGAACACTTTTTCGGGCTTGTTCCTCTTCCTTCTCTACGTTTCCTACTTTTCCCCCTCTCCTCCCCCTCACTTACCACTAAAGGTTCATTCACTCGATTATGTACGCCGAGTTTCCTTTTTCCTGGCCATAAATCAAATTCCCCTCCATTCTCTCTCCATAGAGTTCGAACCCACTCCATAAAATTAGGATCAAAGACCTCAAAGACGTAGGCAATTTTCGTTTGGGTGGCCTATGATTTAAAGACTCAATTATGACGTCATAATGAAAATGTCTCATTTTCGAAATATTACCGTACCGTTGTCATAGCGATTGGAGAGGGATTATATTGCGGATATTAGAGTTAGGGGGTGGGGGAAGCGTGTAATAAGACAAAGGGGGAGTAAAATATAAAATTTCGGGTGTGGTCCAAAAACTATAAAAACCGTATCGATTCCAAATCAGATATTAATGTCATATGTAAATAAACGAGTTAAGGGGATTGAGGACGGAAATAGGACCCAGGCTCCCCTCATGTGGGGATTAATTTATTGATTGAATCCATTTGGGAAGGACCCGTCCCTTCCGGGCTGCCATATCGCGAGATTGAGGTAAGTCATCAACACAAAATCTGGGAAAGGAAAAAAACGATTGTGAGATTCGAATGAAGCCGTTCACTGGATAGTTGCGAAGGCGATGCGAAGCGGGTTCTTTCCAGCATTGCTGAGGGTAGTAGAAGATGTCTGAAAGAAAAATACATTGAGGGAACAAGTGACAGATGTCCTGAAAGAAGAATACATTAAGGGAACAAGGGACACATGTCCTGAAAGAAGAATACATTGAGGGAACAAGTGACATATGTCCTGAAAGAAGAATACATTGATGAAGCAGGTGGTAGGTATCCTGAAAGAAGAAAACATTACTCACATAAGAGGTAAATGCTCTCGAAGAGATTGCCATTACATGAGATGATTCATAAATGGCATCAATCGATTCCAACACACTAGTGATAAAATGTTTTAATATAACCTCAAATTTTCACTCGACCTTCCACACATCGTGATTGAAGCCTTCGCAAATGTACTACCATGAAGTCAAACCACACGGGGCTGCTCGCGAGTGATGCGCGGACAGGTTTTATTCATGTTTACAACAGCTTCCCCTATCGTGTTTTTATCATAGTTTTCATGTCTTGGGATTTCCGCTACTCGTTTCCTGTCACGTCCGTGTCACCGACAAGACATACATGTTCGTAACGCAAACGGCACGACAAGGGTTGGGAAAGTGTGTGTTTGTGTATGTAAGGAAGAAAATGTGTGAATGTTAAAGGGGAGGGGATAAATAGATATTTGTACAGGCCTTTTTATGGCCTAGGAGGACTTGCCTTTATAAGTCGTTAAAATTCATTGGCATAGGGTATTAAATGGGGGAAACACAGGTATAGTTGTGTATTTGTCACGTAATGCCTACACTCACATGCATACATTTAGGGTTATAAAAACAGCTCTTCTCTCCCTCTCTCTCTCTCTCTTTCTCTCTCTCTCTCTCTCTCTCTCTCTTTCTCCTGGCTCTCACGACACCATAGAGTGCAGATGCGTGCGCCTCTTCTATGCTTGCAGGGAGACATGCGGCCATATAGCTTCCACACAGTTTCACTTCATGAGAGAGAGAGAGAGAGAGAGCAAAAAGGGAAGCAAGGAAGAAAATAGAGACAGAGGGGAAAGAGATAGAAGCAGAGTGCTGGAGAAAGAGAGAGGAAGAGAGGGGGGCATAGATAAAGACAGAGACAGATGATGTTGGTGAGAGAGACAGACAGAACCTTGGACCGAGGGGAAAGAGAGAGATAGAAACAGAGAAAGAGAAAAAGGGAGACAGAGGTATAAAGAGAGACAAAGAGATGCATAAAAACAAAGACTGTGACAGAAGAGGTCAAAGAGATATATATATAGATAGAGAGAGATACAAAAAAGAAGAGATAGAGGCAGATAGAGATACAGAGAGGGGGGGAGAAGAAAGAGAGCAAGAGGATGACAGGGAGAGAAATATAGAGAAATACAAAGGGGGGCAGAGAGATATACAGGGATAGAGAGGGGGAGAAGAAATAGATACGGAGACAGAGATGGAGAGAAAAATAAATAGGGACAGAGACAGAGCGGGGGAGATAAAGAAATAGAGACAGAGACAGAGACAGAGGGAAAGAGAAAAAAATATGTACAGAGACAGAACGGGGGAGAGAAATAAATAGGGGCAGAGACAGAGACAGAGGGGGAAAGAGAAATAAATAGGGACAGAGACAGAGCAGGGAAGATAAAGAAATAGGGACAGAGACAGAGGGCGAGAGAGAAATAAATAGGGACAGAGACAGAGTGGGAGAGAGAAAGAAATAGGGACAGAGATAGAGGGGGAGAGAGAAAGAAATAGGGACAGAAACAGAGACAGAGGGGGAGAAAGAAAGAAATAGGGACAGAAACAGAGACAGATGGGGAGAGAGAAAGAAATAGGGACAGAAACAGAGACAGATGTGGAGAGAGAAATAAATAGGGACAGAGCGGGGAAGATAAAGAAATAGGGTCAGAGACAGAGGGCGAGAGAGAAATAAATAGGGACAGAGACAGAGTGGGACAGAGAAAGAAATAGGGACAGAGATAGAGGGGGAGAGAGAAAGAAATAGGGAAAGAAACAGAGACAGAGGGCGAGAGAGAAATAAATAGGGACAGAGACAGAGTGGGACAGAGAAAGAAATAGGGACAGAGATAGAGGGGGAGAGAGAAAGAAATAGGGAAAGAAACAGAGACAGATGGGGAAAGAGAAATAAATAGGGACAGAGACAGAGCGGGGAAGATAAAGAAATAGGGTCAGAGACAGAGGGCGAGAGAGAACTAAATAGGGACAGAGACAGAGCAGGGAAGATAAAGAAATAGGGTCAGAGACAGAGGGCGAGAGAGAAATTAATAGGGACAGAGACAGAGTGGGGGAGAGAAAGTAATAGGGACAGAGATAGAGGGGGAGAGAGAAAGAAATAGGGAGAGAAACAGAGACAGAGGGGGAGAAAGAAAGAAATAGGGACAGAGACAGAGCGGGGGAGATAAAGAAATAGGGACAGAGAAAGAGCGGCGAAGAGAGAAGGAAATATGGAGAGAGACAGAGTGGGGGAGATAAAGAAATTGGGACAGAGGAAGAGGAGGAGAGAGAAAGTAATAGGGACAGAAATAGAGACAGAGTTGGAGAGAGAAATAAATAGGGACAGAGACAGCTCGGGGGAGATTAAAAAATAGGGACAGAGACAGAGTGGGAGAGAGGAAGAAATAGGGACAGAGATAGAGGGGCAGAGAGAAAGAAATAGGGACAGAAACAGAGACAGAGGGGGAGAAAGAAAGAAATAGGGACAGAAACAGAGACAGATGGGAAGAGAGAAATAAATAGGGACAGAGACAGAGCGGGGAAGATAAAGAAATAGGGTCAGAGAAAAAGGGAAGAGAGAAAGAAATAGGGACAGAGACAGAGGGGGGGGGGGAGTGAAAGAAATAAGGACAGAGATAGAGAGGGAGAAAGAAAGAAATAGGGACAGAGACAGAGGGGGAGAGAGAAATAAATAGGGACAGAGACAGAGCGGGGGAGATAAAGAAATAGGGACAGAGAAAGAGCGGCGAAGAGAGAAGGAAATATGGAGAGAGACAGAGTGGGGAAGATAAAGAAATTGGGACAGAGGAAGAGAAGGAGAGAGAAAGTAATAGGGACAGAAATAGAGACAGAGTTGGAGAGAGAAATAAATAGGGACAGAGACAGCACGGGGGATATTAAAAAATAGGGACAGAGACAGAGTGGGAGAGAGAAAGAAATAGGGACAGAGATAGAGAGGGAGAGAGAAGTCAATAAGGACAGAGACAGAGGGAGAGAAAGAAAGAAATAGGGACAGAGACATAACGGTGGAGAGAAAGAACTAGGGACAGAGATAGAGAGGGAGTGAAAAGGATATAGGGACAGAGAGAGAGGGGGAGAGAGAAATAAATAGGGACAGAGACAGAGACAAAGGGGGAGAGAGAAAGAAATAGGGACAGAAACAGAGCGGGGGAGAGAAAGAAATAGGGACAGAGATAGAGAGGGAAAGAAAAGAGAATAGGGACAGGGACAGAGGGGGAGAGATAAATAAATAGAGACAGAGAAAGGGGAAGAAAGAGAAAGACATCGGGACAGAGACAGAGGGTGGGGAGAGAAAAAATATGGACAGCGACAGAGAGGGAGAGAGAAATAAATCGTGAGAAAGACAGAGTGGGTAGAGAAGAAATTGGGACAGAGACAAAGGTTGACACAAAGTAAAACAGATACAGAGGGAGAAATGGACACAGCGAGATATAGCAGGAAACGAATGGGACGAGAGAATGGGATAGAGACATCGACAGAGCTGGAAGACCAAGAGAGATAAAGAGAGATACAAAGATAGCTAGAGAGAAAAAGATCGTGGCCGATAAAGATACAGAAAGTAGATATGGCTAGATTGAGACAGCTAGAGACTCAGAGATCCAGATAGAGACATAGAGAGGCAGAAAGAGAGTCACAGACAAAAGGGTAAGTGTAAGAAATAGAGATTCCAAGACATGGACGGTCAGAGTGATATAGACATAGAGAGAGGGTGACATAAGTAATAGAGACAGAGAGGAACAGAGAGAGATAGAGACAGAGAAAGAGACAGACAGAAACACAGACAAAGGAGATAGAGAGAAGCTGATCGAGACCAAGAAAGGCAGAGAGAGACAGACCGGGAAGGGAAGAGAGGCACAGAAAGAGATATGTAGAAACAAAAAAACAGAGACAGAAGTGGACTGAGAGAAAGAGAGAGAGGAAGGTAGACAGAGAGGGACAGGGGTGATAGAGAGACAGAGGAGTACACAGAGAGATATAGAGACAAAGGGGCGGAAAGAGAGATATAGATAGAATTAGAGGGGGGAGTGATAGAGACAGGAAACAGATGGTGACAAAGAATGATAGAAACAAAGACATAAGGGAGCAGAGAGATAGACATAGAAAGATAATTACAAGGAGTTACAGGGAAAGCAACCACCTTAAAAGACCTTTCAATCCATGCCGAGAAGGTACTTGTGTAAGATCCCTATCCTAATATATACACAAAAAACAACTCTAAGTAGGAGACGAATGGACAGTAAAGTTGAAGGCTCCCTCACCCTCCCCTTCAACCCGCCACGTGTGTACGGAAAACTGAAAAGATACCTGGTTCGGTTGAAATAGAAGGCTCAACCAGGAAGTTTTATTGTAAAGCTTTTAAAACCTATTTAGTTATAACAATAACAACAACAAAACACCATTTTAAACATCAACAATGATAGCAAAACAAATAATCATTTCAATGCTGTGAATCTTGTCATTATATTTTGCTTTTTTTATTTAAACACATACGAGGGGGAGTCAAAAAGTTCTCAGATAAATGGCATAAAATTTTTATTTGTAATAATACTGTAATCATTTTTCTACATAAGCTCCATTAACATCTATACACTTTCTTAATCTATGAATCCAACGGTAAAGACCATCTTTGTAGAATTCACGGGGTTGTCTCTGGCACCAAGTAATGACCTGCTTTTTTGCTTCATCTAATGATTGAAACCGGGTTCCTTTTAGGTGTCCCTTTAAATTTGGAAACAGAAAAAAGTCAGAGGGTGCTAAATCAGGGCTATAAGGGGGATGAGCAAGAGTTTCCCATCGAAATTCCCGTAGCTGAGATCTCACAGCTTTGGATGAATGTGCAGGGGCATTGTCATGGTGGAACAAGATTTGCTTGTGGAGCTTTCCTCGTCGTTTTTTGGCTATTGAAGTTTTCAGCTTCCTTAAAACTCCTTCGTAATAGCTGGATGTAACAGTTTTTTGTCCTTCTGAGAAGTCTATTAAAATAATTCCCTCCGAATCCCCCAAAACTGTAGCCATTATCTTCTTAACGGACCTCTCTGTCTTGAACTTGATAGGCCCTGCTGCCCCCCTTGGGTGCCACTCTTTTGATTGATTTTTACTTTCAGGATCAAACTGATACACCCAAGTTTCATCTCCCGTTACGAGGCGCTCAAAAAAACTATCCTCGTTTGCTTCAATCTTGGTCAAAATAGCCAAAGAAAGGTTGGCCCTATGATTCAGCTGGTCTTCTCGCAACGCTTTTGGGACCCAACGTGCTGAAAGCTTGCTCAGGCCAAGATTTTCAGTTAGAATTCCAAATGCTGAGCCATGAGAGATTTCACATGCATTGGCAACTTCATCAATAGTAATACGGCGATCTTTATCCACTAGATTCCTCACAAGCTCGACATTTTCTGGGTTAATGGAGGTGGAGGGTCTCCCTTCACGTGGATCATCTTCAACTTCTTCTCTGCCCCCCTTGAAGCGCTTAATCCAGTCGTAAACTACCGCTCTACATGGCGAAGAGTCACCATAAACCTGTTGTAGAGCGTCAATAATCTTAACAGGCTTCCAATCAAGTTTAGTCAGGAATTTAATGTTCGCTCTTATCTCAAAATTTGCCATTTTATGGGTTCAAAAAAGTAACCTTTTTGAAGCACATCTAATACAAAGAGTCTCGACAAATTGAATGACGAATTTTGTAGGAATTGTTCAGAAAACATGAAAGTCGTGTTTGACCCTGTATTTACTTGTACAAAATCGAACATTTCAATAATCTGGCATTTGTCTGAGAACTTTTTGACTCACCTACGTATGTATTGATTTTCTTATATTTACAATTTAAAAGCTGAATGTATGTATGATTGTGTTTATTTATGCTGTGAGAGCTTATTCCAATGGTTTACAATTGTCTACGAAAAGAAATTACCAGTTAGATTTGTTCTAAAACGCAACGGTACTGGCTTCATCCCGTTGTTCTTTGTCTCATTGCCATTTAACTTGAACCATATTCCAACTTCTACATTTTCAATCTTGTTTATTATATTAAAAGTTTTTTTCCGATTTGCCATCGCATTCTCCTCGTTTTCAGACTAAAAAGATTTAGTTTTTTAATCTTGTTTGATAATTGCATTTTCTTAACGGTGGTATTAGTTTGGTTGCTCGGGCTTGCACTTCCTCAAGCCTTTCAATATCCTTCCTTAAATGTGGGGATCAGAGCTGCGCACAATATTCCAAATGTGGGCGAACTAATGCATTATATAAATTCATTACTATAGTTTCATTTCTGCATTTAAATAGTCGTTTTATTTATCTGAGGATCTTGGAAGCTTTTTTTCTGCTTCTATGTAATGAAAACTAAACTTAAGATCATTCAATATATATTCACCTAAATCTTTCTCAACTTTTTTTTTGTTATTTTTTAACCAAAGGTTTTGCACATAGCTTGTAGATTTATGCTTCTGATATGCATTATAGATTTTGGATGAATATTGCGTCAATATCCTAGATAGCTCTGATCACAATAAACATAAAAACCTATATTTCATTATTCAAGGGAATGAAGTTGTTTGCTAACGCGAAATCTAAATTTTTGCAGACGAATTTCCTTAGGCCTAATTTTGAGGGACGTTGGGGAAAACGTGTATTAAAAACAAAGAGTTAAGAAAAATATATATCATTGAATAAACAGTTATTATTGAAAATTGAAATTATTCAGTAACAGTTTATGATTGGATTGAATTACGCGTGTAAATTAAATTTGCATGAGTTAACGAGAATAGATTTAAAATTGCTAAATATTAAATAGATTATAAATTGGTAAATGTTTTAAAAGTAATTGGATGATAAATTGGATTACAGTTAAATGAGTAAATAGATTATAAATTATTTGATAAATATTAAATTGAATTCTAGTTAAATGGGTAGGTAACTTATAGTTAAATTGGATAAATAGTTAAATATGTAAATAGATTATAAATTGTTTGATAAATATTAAATAGTTTACATAGTTAAATGTGTAAATATTTTGATAAATATTAAATAGTTTATAGTTAAATTGGATAAATAGTTAAATGTGTAAATATTTTGATAAATATTAAATAGTTTATAGTTAAATTAGATAAATAGTTAAATGTGTAAATAAATTATAACGGAGTTGATTGGGTCTGTTTACTGAAGCAGCCGAGCAAAACGAATGAACCTCATGGGTTATTTTAAGACGCTTGGGAAAGCGTGAGTAGCAATCTCACGATTTATGTCAGGGTTACCACCCTTTCTTGAAATTATATATATATATATATTCATATACAGGGTGTCCACAAAGTCTGGGTACATAGGGGATAAATACATACCTTTAGAACAAAACAATTTTATTTAATTATAATGTTAAGAAATTATATTTTCAATATGTTTCCCATTATTTGCAATGCATAATTCGATGCGCCTTGCTAAATTCTGGTGAACTCGATTGAATAGGTGTACATTGCCGTCGATTTCAGCACACTGACTGATAATGCGTTCTCTCAAGTGGTTTAGATTTGCAATCTTCATTGAGTAAACTTTCTCTTTTAACATACCCCAGAAAAAGAAATCAAGGGGAGAAAGGTCTGGTGAACGAGGGGACCACTCCACATGACCTCTTCTTCCAATCCAGTGAGGAAAAGTGCCATTCAGCCAATCTCTAACATTTGTAGCAGGGACTACCAGTCCGGTAGTCCCTCACCTAGGCGCTCAATTTGAGGCATTAATTTGTCTCTCAACATGTTCAGAGCTTTCCACAAACCACACCACACCACACCACACCACACCACACCATCACCTTTTGGCAGCCTTGCTGTTTGGATGGATCCATCCAATGTGGATTGTCTTGAGACCAGTATCGAAGATTCTGTCTGTTGACTTCACCATTAACATAAAACAAAGCTTCATCACTGAACAACAAAAGGTCTTTAGTAAAATTGATATTTTCATCAAATTTATCTGTAAACCATTCGCACATCTGCATTCGTCTATCGGGGTCGTCTTCATTTAAGTGATGCAATATCTGTAATTTGTACGGATGGAACTTCTGCTCTACCAGGATTTTGTGGATAGTTGACCTTGGAACACCCAAACCATGGATGTCCGACGAAGTGATTTCTTTGGGCTAGCAGCAATCTTGGCCATGACAAGCTCTTTCGTTTCGTCTGAAGTCTTTCGTCGCCCAGAACGGGGTTTGTCCAAGACACTGCCTGTTTCTTTAAACTTCGTGACCAATTTCCCGACGGCAGTAAAATAAATAGGTTGCCGATCAGGGTGTCGAAGGTTAAATTCATCGGCAAATTTGCGATAAGACCATCCTTCTCGTCCACTTAAGAGTACCAACTCGATTCTTTCTTCTTTAGACAGAGCCATCATTCGATCTGGAGAGGAAAAATAACATAAATAAATAAAATATTAAAATTCCTATGTACCCAGACTTTGTGGACACCCTGTATATATATATATATATATATATATATATATATATATATATATATATATATATATATATATATATATATATATGCGGTTAAGGTAATGGCATAATTAGACAACGGCTCTGCCGTTGTCTAATTATGCCATTACCTTAACCGCACCAATTTGTCTTGGATATTTTTCCATATATATATATATATATATATATATGTATATATATATATATATATATATATATATATATATATATATATATATATATACATATATATATATATATATATATATATATATAGTTAGGATTAAATATTTAAATTTGTAGAGGTATAGACCGCTACAGCATTAGCTTACTCATCTAAATTTATAGGCAGTTCTCATTTTCTTGACCATTTTTGTATACGATTAATATCTTCCTGAAGTTTGTCTGGATCTTCTTGACTAACTACACTTTTTCCTATTTTGGCGTCATCTGACAATTTTATAATTTTTGACATAAGACCTACGTCCAGATCTTTATTGTAAATTATAAATAGCAAAGGGCCTAACACAGAACTCTGAGGCTCTCCACTTGACACTTTTGTTCAATCAGAGGCAGACCCATTGGTTACTAGTCTCCTATCTTCGCTTTAATTCGCAGGTTCCTAACTTTTGCCATCAACATTTTGTGAACGACTTTATCGAACGTTTTCTGAAAATTGAGGTATATATTATCAATCGACTTCTCGTCATCACATTGCTCAAATACATATTGGAAGAAGTCCAGCAAATCGTTAGACAAGATTTATTTCTTCTGAATCCATGTTAAGAATCTCTAATTAATTCTTTTGATTCGAAATGAAATACAATTTTCTTGAAAATATGTAAATGATTCTAGAAGTTTTCCAACCGCTGGACGATCATTTTTAACTAGCTCTCTGCAACCCTTTTTAAAGATGGGTATTATATTTACATATTTTCGGTAATTCGGGACAACTCCACTGTCAAATAAGAGGGGGCGGAGAGGAACAAGGCGAAAGACTGAAACAGAGACAATAGGGGACAGAGAGAGAGAGATGGGGGTAGACAGAGAGGGACAGGGAGAGAGCAAGGGAGAAAATGAGGAGACAGACAAAAGGGGACATAGAGAGACAGAGACAGAAAAAAGTGGATATAGAGAGACAGAGACAGAGGCAGAGAGAAGGGAACAGAGAGAGACAGGGGGGGAGAGGTGAGAGAGAGAGACAGAGATGGAGACAACAGACAGATAGAAAGGAGAGAGACATAGAGGGAGGGAGATACAGACAAAGGGGGCAGAGAGCTAGAGATAGACGGAAACAGAAAGAGAGACAAACATATAGACAGAGAGAGATATTCAGATAGAAAGAAAGATAGAGACAGGGAGGGAGGCAGAGATAGAGAGAGAAATGGAGGCGGAGACAGAGAAATAAAGAGAGAGACAGAGAGAGACAAAGTGACAAGAAAAAAAAGAGAAATAGAATTTAAATTATTGCTTATTGCGATAAAAAGTGGAGTAGACTAAAAAAAAAGGTTGCATAGACAGACCAACTGAAAGCGCGTACACACGCACATAGAGGGGCCAGCGCGTACACACGCACATGGAGGGGCCACAATGCAGTTTTCCGAGAATCCTGCCTTGATAAGGAAATCGCCGGACGTGTCTGAAACGCGCTCGCTTCCTTGAGGGGGATTAAGGCCCCACGGATGGACCACCTCGTGCCATTGTTCCAGGTCCCCTTCCGGAAACTCGAGAGTACCATTACTTCTAGCAGTGGTTTTGGTAATACTACTATCACTAACGCCATCACTGCTATCTACTACTACTAATGGTAATAATACGAATAAGCAAAAATCGGGGGTTTGCCTTGTTCCATCGTTTAATTACTTTGCTGAGGAATGATTACAGCGGGGAGGGGGTAATCCAACGCAGTAAGATTCACTTCCTGCACTGCTTTAATATGACTACAACAAAGTGGATTGAAAAAAAAAATGCTTCAGACGTCATGCAGTGCTAAGGCACATCGGGTGTGTTTAGTCGTCGGATGAAACGAACGAGAAGGGAAGGTAGCAAAAAAATATCACATGTTTGAGAGTTGCGTGCCCATCAGATACATAGTGCACCATGGTTAGATGAGACGGGGTTATGTATTCCAAGTTTATTTTATTTTCCTCAACTTCATTTAAAGTTGTAGTGAATGATAGATTAAGCCCCCCTTCCCGACCCCAATAACAAGGATGGAGACGAGTATTAAGCGATGCTTGCTACGGCAAGATCGGTGCTACTTCCCACTTCGACCTGTATTGAGTTGAGAGACTTCTGGGTGCGGCATGAGCCAATAGATAGATAGATATAGAGGGCCAATTAAAAGGAGGTACAAGGAAAGCAAGGCCTTTAAAATGCCTCACGATATATATATATATATATATATATATATATATATATATATATATATATATATATATATGTGTGTGTGTGTGTGTGTGTGTGTGGTGTGTTTATAAATCTTTCATGAGCGCGAAAGAATGATGAAAATTAATCCAACAAACCTCAAGAAACACAAAACGGGAAAACTTTCTTCGGAAATATTATTTCCTAATTCCACGTGTCTGAATGGATAAAGGCTCATTATAATTGAGATCAAAGCGGTTGTTCGCTGCCTCAATGTGCTTGGTTCGATCTCCACTCCAGTACGGATATTTTCCAAGTAGGAAAAATAACTTTTTCCGAAGAAAAAATTATTCCGTTTTCTCTTTTTGGGGGTATGCTGAATATATATATTAGCAGCCATAATATAAAGGTCAGTAAGAACAAGTGTATTTAAATATTTATTAAGAAGTTTACAAAAAACATTGAGACTATATATTATACATATATTTAGATATATCTAATATTTTTATTTCGTGAAAATTTCAAGTGAATGGAATACATATTTCCTAAGTTATGAGGAAATAAACAAATTATCTTCGAAACTGCAGCGGCCAAAAGTTAAGGGTCATTTAGAAAAAAAAATTAATTACCAACCGAGGTATTTGTATTTGGAAGACTGTTGATAGAGTAATAGTTACTTCTTATGATCATACATTATTGGAACATTCAACTGTGAACATGGCGGCTTGTGAGAGACGACCGGTGTCCTGTGATAAAAAAACAAAGGATTGTGTGCCTTCACCAAGAGGGCAAATCAAATTCTGTGTTGGCAACTACTGTAGGAAGGTCTAGAAGTGTTGTGCAATGAATTGTAGCTCGTTTTAAGTCATCAAGATCGACAGATGCTAGGTTTAAGAGTGTTGCTGAGAATTCCCGTGAGTTCAGCTCCACCTCCGATGTCAACGTATCGCGCAAAAGTTTCCCGGACGTGGCGAGGTTCTGGGTTGCTTGCTCGGGCACCGGCAAAGAAACCTCCGATCTCCAAGAAGAATCAAAGAGCCCGTCTTCGTTACGCTCACGAACATGTCGTTTGGACAAAACAGTGGACGCAGGTTCATTTTAGCGATGAATCGAAGTATAATGTGATTGATTCTTATGGTTGGATGTACGTCCGGCGAAGATGTATCGAAAGGTTATCTCGTGCATGTGTGAAGAAGACAGTGAAATATGGAGGGGCAGTGTAATGGTATGAGGAGAGATCTCTGCTGCTGGTCCTGGTCCACTTATTCGCCTACAAGGGATTGTCAATGCTGAAATCTACAAGCAGATTCTTAGACAGCATGCCCTTCCACATCCCCGATCCTCGTCAGTTCAACCTCCTATCTTCGTGCAGGACAACACTTCCTACTACACTGCGAAGAGAGTCAAAGATTCTATGAGTGATAAAGAGGTTGATCTCATGGCTTGGCCACCTCAAAGTCCCGATCTCAACCTTATAGAATACGCTTGGAAGATTATTGGAGATGGGGCGCGAAGGAGGAATCCAAAGAACCAAGATGAACTCTGGGAATTATTGAAAAACGAATGGAACAATATTACCCCATCATTTTGCAAGAAATTAATTCAGTCCTGTGGTAATAGATGGGAGGTTATTGCTAGTAAAGGAATGTTCACAAAATATTAATAGTAAGGGTTTTTTTCTTTCCATTTTACTTTGTTTGGAAGATAGTTTGTTTATTTCCTCATAACTTACGAAATTTTTATTCTATTCACTTGAAATTCTCACGAAAGATAAATATTTAAATACACTTATTCTTAATAACCTTTATATTATGGCCGCTACTATATATATATATATATATATATATATATATATATATATATATATATATATATTAAGAAAAATTATTGCAGTAACGCAATTTATTATGCGGTTAAAAGGCTATTTTTTGCTAAACACAGTCTTCCTCAAAGCCCTCGGAAGGAGCTCTTCTCACATACACGAGAAGGTAACACTTAAAATAAGCGTTTTCTTAGATAGTCAAAAAACTATCTTTCGATAGCTTAATAGCAATTTTTTGGAAAAGAAACTTGATAAAATTAAAATGATTATCAAAAAGGTCCGGTTAGTGTACTCAAGAGGAGTGATTAAAATATCCTACACGGTATCCTTGGATCATTGAGTAAAAATCTATTAACATTTGTATTTAGAAAAAGGACAGTTTCAGACACTTATGGAATCAGAAAAATCATTTCTACATTAAATACCAAATTTTGAGGTTAGCACGTTGAGAATTGACTATTTAAGTGTGGTTCAAGATATTCTGCCAAGTAGGCTATCAACAAGTCTTTTTGTCAACCAGGCGAAGTATAAGCTAGTCTCTTAACCAATCAGGAAGGTGATCAACGGTTCAGTCAGCCAGCCAGCCAAGTTGGAGATCAGGCTTTTCTTCAGCCAGCCAGCCTATATATCACTCACTCTCTCAGTAACTAGACAAAGTCTAATGCAATCTACCGGTTAGGCAAGGGATCAACCAATTGGTCATCGGGTTGAGAATTGACCATTCAATTACTATCGAACATATTCTGTCGTGTAAACAGAAGAAATCAATTAAAAAACAAATCAGACGACATTCGCCAGCTGAAAAATAATATAAAAATAAAAAAAATTGGATAAAATACCTAACAAACGTCGACAACAATGAGGAAGTTCCAAAGACGTTTATTTCTGGTCAATTTTCCCCGTAAACAAATGCTTCCAAAAGGTTTTGTCAACTTCATCAATAGGTGAATTAAGGTAAGCAAAGAATGAGTTGTTAGCTGGTTGCGGTTGGTATATCAATGCATCTGGCACACCTGATAGAGGGTGAGGGTAGTTGCCTTACCCAAGTGATTATCCAATAGACCAATCTAATAGCCATAAAAACTGTATTAATTGGTTATTTTAACCTTCACTTTAGACCAATGCAGTGTAAAGCTAGATAACCATTGGCATAGCAACCGATTACCATCACTGCGCCCTCACAAGAAACCGAGTAGACATAACTGTTAAGTGAAGTTAATTAAATTGCTTGCCTCTTCCTCCTCCCCCTTCTACTATCCCTCCTCCTCCTCCTCCTCCTCCTCCTCCTCCTCCTCTTCTTCTTCCTCTCCCCTCCCTCCTACTTCTTCCTTCCTACCTCCTCCCATCCCTATAGTATTCTTTCATGAAAGTGGGGGACAGGGGTACAAGAACAATGATCTGCAAGCGGGATAGTTAAGAAAAATCACTATCAATCAAAGGCCTAAAGAAAAAAACAACTTTTTTCAGCAATTAAAGTTGATTGATTGTTTAAATGGAGTTATTGATTACAGGAGAATTTATGGCAATTTGAATCTTCATGGCAGTTTTTGAATTAAAACTAAGCAGGATAGACTTTCCAATTAATCAATTGTTATTAGACCTGACTTTTAGCACACCCTGTATATCATATTACATCCTGTTGGATAATCTGCTATTCCTGCTGAGACACAGATACGGTCCTGGAAAGAGTCCTATACGAAACCAAAAGTGATGGCGGTTGGAGGTTGTCAAGCGATTTTGAACTCGAATTTTGTTCAGTCCGTTTTCAAGGAGGAAGCGATAATCGATATATGCAGGGATGGGATGAGTGGAGAATTTCCACACACATACACAGCGCCCTTTGAAGAGACGGAGTGTATAGAACGACAAAGATGCGATGACAGGCAGAGACAGACGAGAGAGACTAGCTAAGAACAAAGAAAACAATGTCACAAACGGCAATCTAAAACACAAAGAATAGCATAGACAGACGAAGGGGACACTTTTTAAGCCTGTCAGCCATTCAGACAGCCATACGAGTTACAGATCAGCCAATTCGTTAGCCAGGAGGGAGGGGAGAAAGAATAAGGATAAGCCAACCCGCCAGTCAGCCTGGCAAAGGATCAGCCATTCCGTTTGCAGGTAAGCAACACTAGCTACCAGACAGAGGATCAGCCAGTCTGTCTATCAGCTTGGCAGCAGCAGCAAGGCAGATAAACAGCCAATCCATCAGCTAGCTGAGTAGATGATAAGCAAGAATTTCAATCAAGTAGGCAGAGGCACAGTCAGTCAAATAAGCATAGGGTCAACATTTCGTCATCATGTCTACAAAGTATCAGCCAGTCTCTCGGATATAGACAGCCATACAGGCTATCAACCGGTCTTTTTAGCCAACCAGGCCAGCTTGTTAGCCAACCGCAAAGGAGATCAACGACTCTGTCAGCCAGCCAGAAAAGCAGGAGATCAGCCTTTACGTCGGCCAGTCAAGCAGGACATCAGCCTTTTCCTCACCCAACCAGCCTAGATATCAATCACTCTCTCAGTCAACTAAACAAGGTCTAATGCAATCCACCAGTTCGGCAAATGATTAACCAATTGTTCAGCGGGTTGAGAATTGACCACTCAATTACTATCGAATATATTCTGTCGTGTAAACAAAAGAAATCAATTAAAAAACAAATTCAGACGACATTCGCCGCTGAAAAATAATATAAAAATAAAACAAATTCGACAAAATACCCCACAAACGTTGACAACAATGAGGAAGTTCCAAAGACGTTTATTTCTGGTCAATTTTCCCCGTAAACAAATGCTTCCAAAAGGCTTTGTCAACTTCAGCAATAGGTGAATTACGGTGACCAAAGGATAGCGATGTTTCTTGTTATTTAGTTGGTAAGATATTTCGTTGCTTTCTTATTTAGCTGGCTAGTTACTTAGGTATTTGTTTCATCATTTTGTTTGTTTGATAAATTTTAAGGTAGTTATTGATTCGTCAAGTAGGTCTGTAGTTATTTGTTTGTTTGCCAATTAGCAGGCTGTTTGATTAGTTATCTAATTCTTTTGTCGTTTGCTCATTATTAGTTTGTTTGTTTGTTACCTTGTTACTTAGTAATTCAGCTGGTTGGTTAGTTACTCGTTTGTTGGTTAGATAGCTGGAAAGTCAATTACTTATTTGTTTTCAGTGTGTTAACTTGTTGGTTAGATATCCGATTTTAGTTAGTTGGCCAGTGGGTTAATTTATTAGTTATTAATTATTCATTCAGCTAGTTGGTTAGTTAGGTATTTCATACGTTATTAAAGTTGGATCTTCTAAAGATAAGGTACCTCGAGGTTTTTCCGACCCTAACATAACATAACCTAATCTAGCCTAACCTAACCTAACATGAGCTGACTTGACTTGACTTACTTAACTTAACTTGACTTAACATAACATAGCTTAACTTAACTTGACTTACTTAACTTAACTTGACTTAACATAACATAGCTTAACTTAACTTGACTTAACATAACATAGCTTAACTTAACTTGACTTAACATAACATAGCTTAATTTAACTTGACTTACTTAACTTAACTTGACTTAACATAACATAGCTTAATTTAACTTGACTTAACATAACATAGCTTAACTTAACTTGACTTACTTAACTTAACTTGAATTAACATAACATAGCTTAACTTAACTTGACTTACTTAACTTAACTTGACTTAACATAACATGCTTAACTTAACTTGACTTACTTAAGTTAACTTAACTTAACATAACATAGCCTAACTTAACTTAACTCAGCATAAGCTAACCTAGCTCCATCCATTGCAACCCATGGCCTTTTCTAAGGTCACTTATTAAAAGAAATATAAAAAATACCGTATTTAAATGTGGTATCTTTACATTTATTCAAAATTACTCGTAGCAACTGTTTACATTAGAAATTCCTTTTTCCAAAAGAGGATGAAACGAAAAAGGGTATGGATTAATAGGCTTCAAAGGGAAATAATATTAAGAGCAAATCAGTTATCGAATCTTTCTATACAATGAGTTTTTAGAGGTCATAAAGAAGAGAAAATTAGCTGTTCAGAACGTCACAAGTAGTCTCCTCTTTAAAATACCCTGGCTATATATATTTCACACAATTTTACCTTCAACGACCTCACCACTTTCTTTCATTATTTCTTCATACGTCCATTTTGGAACATTTTATGGGTGATTTTCACTTCTTCATACTACTACTAGTACTTCTACTACTTTTACCACCATCATTAATTATAATAGAGCTACCACTACTACTACTGACACTCCTACTACCATTATTACTACAATTACTATCACTACTACTACTAAAACTTCTATTACTACCACTACCCTACTACTACCACCATTACTTCTACTACCACTATTACTACTACATATAATAATAATAAGCATCTTATATCAGCCTGCCAATAAATAAAGAAGAGTGCCCACTTGAATTGAAATACAAAATTTCACGCACTTGAGAGCATAAAAAATGTCATAGCGTTATGATGACTTATAAATATTGGAGCGGAAAAACTTGCTGAATAATTTGTCCTTTTTTCCCCACAATATCTCTAAAGAAAACGAAAATACAACCGTAGTTTAATACTTAAGTTTACCTTTTCGCATTCACTGTTAGGAAGGAAATGAATGTATAGCACGTCTATCGCGTATTAAGAAGATACAAAATAGTCACAAAATTTATAGCCACAAGAATACCGCTAAAACACACGCCGTCCCTAAACAGGCAGGCTTTTGAAATAATTACTGTATGTATGAGTGTCATCAGACAGTTCAACCATATATATGACATTCGTAGACAATGGGATCATATAAGAGGTAAAAGTGTAGGAGAGAGATAGAAAGGTAGAGATGTGTGATGTGTGTGTTTATGAGATGGTTATGAGGGTCGGGTGATATATGGCGATGATTTGGTGAACGTGATAATGATATAGTGAATTGTGCCAGGTTGTCTGGCAAACGCTTTCGTTTTGCATTGTATTTTATTTCATTATTATTTCATATATATATATATATATATATATATATATATATATATATATATATATATATATATATATATATATATAAGCCACTGTTCTCTTCCTTAAGAGGAAGAGCTTGGTTACACAGGCACCCCTGCGGGGTGTGGCCTACGGCCTTATTTGCTAATCTTAACCGCCTTTTTTAATCCCCTTTATAGACTCTTTATTTTAACACCCTTTTCTTCTTTTTTTTTCCTTTTTTCCCTTTTTTTTGAGGGGACAACCGAACTAAAAGAAAACATCTTATTCAAACACCTTCAAAAATCTCGTTCTTAAAATATAGGGTTATGGATATATATATATATATATATATATATGAGGTTTGTAATTTAAGCATTCGAGCCTTTGTTATCAGTTGCTCATATGAGCTCTTTATATATATATTTATTATTTATTTATTTATTTATTTTATTTCTTATTATTATTATTATATTTATTTTTATGTTTTTTTCACTTTTCAGTGGCTTTGTAGTCCGTAGACAATATAAATGCTTTTAATTAGATTACCATTGAATCTTTGGTAAAATAAGAGTTTTTGTTGTGATTATTGTTCGTTCGTTAAGTTAACTTATTGTTAAGTTTTATTTTTATTTTTCGCTGGCCACGCCTTCTTCAGAGGCCACCAGAAGGACTCTATAATTTCTGTTTATTTTCAATTCTTCTCGTAGATATTCAATCATGCATCATCGTCATTTAGGCTGAACTCCTTCAGTAGGAGAACCTAAATTTAGGAGTGTGGCAATGAGATCATACCTCCTCAAAACTGAGTAAAGGAGTACTCGAAGGTATTCAGTACTCTCTATTTTGGATTAACAGAGAATTTAGAGTTAATGGAAGATATTTAAATCACTTTCGTTACGTTGACGATATCATATTCTCCTCTCCAAGCGACCAGCGGGCAAGCCACTCTGGAGGGCAATATTAAATAGAGATTTAAAGTAGTCAGTCATTCCCAAGTGGATAGGAAGGGGGATCAACCACCCTGCATGCAATCCTGGAGGGAAACCACCCCACCCGAATGCAATCATGGGTGTGGGACTACCCCACTTAGATACAATCCACATGATATTAAGTTGCAATTCAAGTTACCCTTCTTAGCTGTTGCATGAACCTCTAGAATATGAAAGGTGCTATAAAATTCAACCAGCATGGAACAGCCTCCCTTCATTCTAACCTGGTCTCTCAGTATAGCTTTACAGAAAGGGCGGCCCCCACTTAATTGTAATAATGTAGATGGGTCCTACAGGACCGACTGAAGGATCAAATGCTGTCTTTTTTAACCTCCCGAGAGAGGGAGGGAGCAAAGGTCTTCTTGTCCTGGAGACAGCGATACAACTTCTTCGAAACCCGGAAGGTGACAGGCGGTGGTAGGGAACAAAGGTGAACTTGTCCGGGTGAGAGCGATACAACCTCTTCGAAACCCGGAGGGTGACAAGCGGTTGGAGGAAGCAAAGGTATTCTTATCCTAGGGACAGCGATACAATCTCTTCGAAACCAGGAGGGTGACAAACGGTTGTAGGGAGTAAAGGTCATCTTGTCCTGGGGACAGCGATACAACCTCTTCGAAACCAGGAGGGTGACAAAAGGTTGTAGGGAATAAAGGTCATCTTGTCCTGGGGACAGCGATACAACCTCTTCAAAACCCGGAAAGTGACAAGCGGTTGGAGGAAGCAAAGTTATTCTTGTCCTGGGAACAGCGATACAACCTCTTCGAAACCCGGAAAGTGACAAGCGGTTGGAGGAAGCAAAGGTATTCTTGTCCTGGGGACAGCGATACAACCTCTTCGAAACCCGGAAGGTGACAAGCGGTTGGAGGAAGCAAAGGTCATCTTATCCTGGGGACAGCAATACAACCTCTTCGAAACCAGGAGGGTGACAAGCGGTTGGAGGGAGCAAATGTCATCTTATCCTGGGGACAGCAATACAACCTCTTCGAAACCCGGAGGGTGACAAGCGGTTGTAGGGAGCAAAGGTCATCTTATCCTGGGGACAGCGATACAACAACCTCTTCGAAACCAGGAGAGTGACAAGCGGTTGGAGGGAGCAAATGTCATCTTATCCTGGGGACAGCAATACAACCTCTTCGAAACCCGGAGGGTGACAAGCGGTTGTAGGGAGCAAAGGTCATCTTATCCTGGGGACAGCGATACAACAACCTCTTCGAAACCCGGAGGGTGACAAGCGGTTGTAGGGAGTAAAGGTCATTTTGTCCTGGGGACAGCGATACAACAACCTCTTTGAAACCCGGAGGGTGACAAGCGGTTGTAGGGAGTAAAGGTCATTTTGTCCTGGGGACAGCGATACAACAACCTCTTCGAAACCCGGAGGGTGACAAGAATCGGTTGGAGGGAGCAAAGATTATCTTGTCCTCGGGAAGAAGAGGGGAGGGGGGCAATGTAACAACAACAATTCTCTTGGAAACGCGGACAATGACAGTCACTAGTAGCGAATGATCACAAGCCAATCTCACGTCTGGACTAAAATGAACTTAACCTAAAATATTGAGAATCTTTTGGGGGCTTAAGTTAGAAAAAATACAACTTACGATCTTATTTTATAGCAATCAAAATACTAAGCTAATTTAGCTCCCGAAATAAACTTTGAAATAAAAATAACAAATAAAATTAGATTGGAATTCACTAGAACAGGGAGTTATGTTGCGCATAAGTATATGTTTTTAAAAATTATTTGTTCTAATATTCAAAATGGAATTTAAACACTGGAGAGGTCAAAAAAATAAAAGGAACTGAAAAAACAAGCGTCTCCTGACCAAAGTCACGTGTTCTCACTTATTCTGATTTATGACCTTACGACCTTCAAAACTTTCAATAATTCCCGGACTAACCTTGGGAGGACCTTGGCAATTATATCATTCGAAAGAGAATGTAAAACAACATAAGGGTTTTAAAATTCGTTAGAATCGGCCGAATAGTTATGATGTTATTGCCAAATAATTCCCGGGCTAATCTTGGCAGGAACCTGGCAATTATATGATTTGAAAGAGAATGTAAAACAACATAAGGGTTTCAAATTTCGTTAGAATCGTTTGAATAGCTACAATGTTATGAGAAAAAAAACAGGGACCGATCGTCCGACATAGTGAGATATAGAGTCGCACGCGACTAAAAATGATCCAGGTTAGTAAAGGGTTTTGATAACGTTACCCTCGACCACTTTTTTTTACCTCGAATAAAGAAGGGGTTACAAGAAATAATGCCTTTAAGTTCTTTCATCCTTGAATCAATACAGAAATAACAAGAAATTTCTTTTCATTTAAGATAATAAACGACTGGAATACCTTCGCTTCATGTTTACTTCAGTAAATATGCTCATGAAGAGGATGGATACATTACTTTGCAAATAGCGTTACATAAAATAACACAGGGCATATCCTTCGAAGTCTGGATGTTGCGAGTGATGACACTGCAACCTTCCTGCTTATGGGCTAACCTTGTGTGGACCCAAAGGTCTTTGCCAGTTCTTTATATTGTCAAAATACTGCAAAGACATAAAACCCCCAACTTGGCCCCAGAACACAATCACACTTTTTTATTATATCATTATTGAAAGAATTATATATATATATATATATATATATATATATATATATATATATATATATATATATATATATATATATATATATATATATATATATATATATATATATAAAATATCTAAAATGTATTCAAAATTTGGCAAATGAGAAAATTAAGCCATTTTCCGTTTAATTTCCTCGCGTCTGGCTCGTTCTAGGGAAACACGATGCAGCCCGCGGCTATGGCACTGGGTGGGTGCCTCTCCTTCCCCCCCACTCGACACGTAAGGGGGGTGACAAGAGGTGGTATACAGGTAGTAAGAGTAGTGATTTACATGGATTAACGAAAGATGGATAGATAAGAAGTTTACATAAATGTACAGGGGTGTCGTCCTGAGCACGGAGCAGCGTGGCTTACGCCTCTGTTTCAAAAGAATAAATAAACGAATAGAGTTTTGGGTTTTTTAAATACAGGGTGTCCCAAAAGTAAAGTTAGGTTAGTTTTTAAGAAAACAGGGTGTCCCAAAAGTAAGGTTTAGGTTAGGGGGTTTTTTAAACACGGTGTCCCAAAAGTAAGGTTAGGTTAGGGTTTTTTTTAAACAGGGTGTCCCAAAAGTAAGGTTAGGTTAGGGGTTTTTTTAAAACAGGGTGTCCCAAAAGTAATACTACGATTTAACGACTAAATTATTTTTATTAAATGAGATTTTTACTTGAAAATTGAAATTAAAAAAAATATTCAATAAAATTATTTTAAATTAAAATCGTTTTAATCAATATATGAGTTTTTAGATTTTTTGTTTCGGGAAGATGATTACGTGCCCTCCCGGCCTCATTGCCTGCAGAGAAATCTTCGGCTTTCTATCTTAGCCCCTTCTTCACTTCTTCCATCTTCGATTTCTTCCCTACCAACTTGGCCTAGTCAATCTTGTGAAGGCCGAGAAAATTGTCCATCGTTGGTCGCTAACAGGTTTCCGCACCCCCCTCTCCGAAAAAACTGGGAAGTTCTAGATTTTCCAATTTAAGAGACCCCGCCCCCAATGATCGAACCATGATCAGTAAGGTAACGTGGGTAACCCCAAGCGAGTGATCGAACCATGATCTGTAAGGTAACGTGGACTACCCCAAGCGAGATATCGAACCATGATCAGTTAGGTAACATGGGCTGCCCGCAATAGAGGGTTGAACCCTGATCAGTAAGGTTACGTGGGCTGCCTGCAAGTGACGGTTTGAACTCTAATCAATAAGGTAACGTGGGCTACCCAAGTGAGGGATCGAACCATGATCAGTGAGGTAACGTGGGCTACCCAAGCGATGGATCGAACCATGATCAGTAAGGTAACGTGGGCTGCCCGCAAGTGAGAGTTCGAACTCTGATCAGTAAGGTAACGTGGGCTAACCTAAGTGAGGGTTCGAAGCCTAATTAGTAAGGTAACGTGGGCTACCCCAAGCGAGGAATCGAACCATGATCAGTAAGGTAACATGGGCTGCCCGCAAGTGAGGGTTCGAACCATGATCAGTAAGTTAACGTGGGCTAACCTAAGTGAGGGATCGAACCATGATCAGTAAGGTAATGTGGGCTACCCCAAGCGAGGTATCGAAGATGATCAGTTAGGTAGCGGGGGCTACCCCATGCGATGGATTATTTAGGATACCACATTCCTAGTTTGAAATGCCTCCTCAATGATGCCCCAATATCCCCTTATCTATTGGTACCCATTGGTGAAGGTGGGAGGGGGAAGCGTTTGCCTTCGTTGCATGTGTGAGTGGTAACTGTTTGAGGGAGTATAGTGATTGATGCGACGCCCCGTTTTAAGGTTACTGGTAAGTACTATTTTAACAGACAAAGGCCAAAAACTTTGCCGGTGATGACTTTTTTGGCAGCCAACGTCTTTAAATTGCACGAGTGATTACGATTTTGATCTACAGTGGACAAGTGCTAAAGATTGCACCGATCATCACGATTTGGACCTACAATGGACAAGTGCTAAAGATTGCATCAGTCATCACGATTTTGAGCTACAATGGACAAGTGCTAAAGATTGCACTGGTCATCACGATTTTGAGCTACAATGGACAAGTGCTAAAGATTGCACCGGTCATCACGATTTTGAGCTACAATGGACAAGTGCTAAAGATTGCACCGGTCATCACGATTTTGAGCTACAATGGACAAGTGCTAAAGATTGCACCGGTCATCACGATTTTGAGCTACAATGGACAAGTGCTAAAGATTGCACCGGTCATCACGATTTTGAGCTACAATGGACAAGTGCTAAAGATTGCACCGGTAATCACGATTTTGAGCTACAATGGACAAGTCTTAGAGATGGCGCCGGTGATTTCTATTATAACTGACGCCGGCCAAAAATTGCGTTGCAGTTCGGAAATTTGGGGGAAATAATTATGTTGACTTCTTCTATCAAGATGAAGCTGCTCTTTTTTCATCATTGTGAATGTCAGAAGATGCATTGCAACACTTTATCTTTCCGTGGGATTTGGCGAAGAAGAAGCAGTGGTATCCTTCACGTTTCCTGATTGGAATCCACTTTCTTTTTGAATTGTAGAGCTACTTGTAGGTTTTAGTTTGTGGTACAAGACACGTCACTCTCGAACTCCGTAAGTCCGTAATTAGGGATAGGTACAGGATTATCATTACATCCATAATAGTGGATGCATTCAGAAGTTCATTTATCCTCCCGGAGAACATTCAGAGCCTCTCGTCGTCGTTACCTTATATATCAACTCCCTACAATTGATAGAACATTATAGGGATTTACTTTTAATTATGAGTATATATATAATATAAAGAGTATGTATTTTTTGTGGGAGACTGTATGTCAAGAATTTCATTTTTATAATTTTACAATTGAGTTACCCCTGTTACGTTTTCTTTTTACATTCCGTTTTCTTTTAAGTTTAATTAAAACCTTAAATTTAGATTAAATTCTGATAGGATATTCGTAAAATCTATTTTATTCGTTTCAATATGCACTCAATTTGGTAATTGTGTAGACGATGGCCGGATCCTAGGACTAGCTTTTGGGGGGCTATTTTGGGCTACTTTTCGTTGTTACATTTTTAGAGATGAAATCGAAGAATTTTATGGCGATTTTCATTTTTATACTGGAGGCTGTGCCCCCCAGACCCCCCCCTCCCCAAATGATTAAAAATCAGGGTCATCGCAGTGTTATCCCCGCGACGAGCCGTACCCAACAACGCCCCCCAGACCCCCCCCCCCAAAGGATTGAAACTCAGGGTCATCGCAGTGTTATCCCCGCGACGAGCCGTACCCATAAAACAAGCCGACGCTCAAAAATAATCGCATCCAGCCATCGTCTACACAATTACCTTCAATTTTAAAATGCATTTATACAATATCAACATATTTATTTTGTTACGCCATTAAATTGTTTTAGCCTAGAGTAGGAAAGGGCGCAAAGGAAAATAAATAAAGAAAATAGCGATACGAGTTTCGAACGCCCTTCCCGCGTCGCTGGACAGCCGTTAGCGAGAGTCCCCCCAAAACCCAAAAGACTCATTCAAGCAAAGCATTTGAGCCACTCGCCTGAACTTCTCGCACGCTGCAAAATTAGTTTAGTTGCACTTCGGAAGGGCTCGTCTTCCCCCATCTCTGGACAGCCGTTAGCGAGAGTCCCCCAAAAGACTCATTCAAGCAAAGCAGTTGAGCCACTCGCCTGAACTTCTTCAACTCTACAAAATTAGTTTAGTTGCACTTCGGAAGGGCTCGTCTTCCCCCGTCTCTGGACAGCCGTTAGCGAGAGTCCCCCAAAAAGACTAATCAAGCAAAGCAGTTAAGCCGCTCGCCTGAACTTCTCGCACGCTACAAAATTAGTTTAGTTGCACTTCGGAAGGGCTCGTCTTTTCCCGTCGCTGGACAGCCGTTAGCAAGAGTCCCCAAAAAAGACTCATTCAAGCAAAGCATTTAAGCCGCTCGCCTGAACTTCTCGCACGCTACAAAATTGGTTCAGTTGCACTTCGAAAGGGCTCGTCTTCCCCCGTCTCTGGACAGCCGTTAGCGAGAGTCGCCAAAAAAGACTCATTCAAGAAAAGCATTTAATCCGCTCGCCTGAAATTCTCGCATGCTACAAAATTAGTTTAGTTGCACTTCGGACGGGCTTGTCTTCCCCCGTCTCTGGACAGCCGTTAGCGAGAGTCCCCAAAAAAGACTCATTCAAGCAAAGCATTAAGGCCGCTCGCCTAAACTTCTCGCACGCTACCAAATTAGTTTAGTTGCACTTCGGACGGGCTTGTCTTCCCCCGTCTCTGGAAACCGTTAGCGAGTGTCCCCAAAAAAGACTCATTCAAGCAAAGCATTAAAGCCGCTCGCCTGAACTTCTGGCACGCTACAAAATTAGTTCAGTTGCACTTCGGAAGGGCTCGTCTTCCACCGTCTCTGGACAGCCGTTAGCGAGAGTCCCCCCAAAAGACTTATTCAATGAAAGCATTGTAGCCGCTTGCCTGAACTTCTCGCACGCTACAAAATTAGTTTAGTTGCACTTCGGAAGGGCTCGTCTTCCCCCTTTGCTGGACAGCCGTTAGCGAGAGTCCCCCCAAAAGACTGATTCAAGCAAAGCATTTAAGCCGCTCACCTAAACTTCTTGCACGCTACAAAATTAGTTCAGTTGCAATTCGGAAGGGCTCCTCTACAACCGTCGAAGGACAGCCGTTAGCGAGAGGCCCAAAAAAAGACTCATTCATGCAAAGCATTTAAGCCGCTCGCCTGAACTTCTCGCATGCTACAAAATTAGTTTAGTTGCACTTCGGAAGGGCTCGTCTTCCCCCGTGGCTTGAAAGCCTTTAGCGAGAGTCCCCCCAAAAGACCCATTCAAGCAAAGCATTTAAGCCGCTCGCCTGAACTTCTCGCACGCTACAAAATTAGTTTAGTTGCACTTCGGAAGGGCTCGTCTTTCCCCGTCGCTGTACAGCCGTTAGCAAGAGTCCCCCAAAAAAGACTCATTCAAGCAAAGCAGTTAAGCCGCTCGCCTGAACTTCTCGCACGCTACAAAATTAGTTTAGTTGCACTTCGGAAGGGCTCGTCTTTCCCCGTTGCTGGACAGCCGTTAGCAAGAGTCCCCAAAAAAGACTCATTCAAGCAAAGCATTTAAGCCGCTCGCCTGAACTTCTCGCATGCTACAAAATTAGTTTAGTTGCACTTCGGAAGGGCTCGTCTTTCCCTGTCGCTGATCAGCCGTTAGCGAGAGTCCCCCAAAAGACTCATTCAAGCAAAGCATTTAAGCCGCTCACCTAAACTTCTTGCACGCTACAAAATTAGTTCAGTTGCAATTCGGAAGGGCTCCTCTTCCACCGTCGAAGGACAGCCGTTAGCGAGAGGCCCAAAAAAAGACCCATTCAAGCAAAGCATTTAAGCCGCTCGCCTGAACTTCTCGCACGCTACAAAATTAGTTTAGTTGCACTTCGGAAGGGCTCGTCTTTCCCCGTCGCTGGACAGCCGTTAGCAAGAGTCCCCAAAAAAGACTCATTAAAGCAAAGCATTTAAGCCGCTCGCCTGAACTTCTCGCACGCTACAAAATTAGTTTAGTTGCACTTCGGAAGGGCTCGTCTTCCCCCGTGGCTTGAAAGCCTTTAGCGAGAGTCCCCCCAAAAGACCCATTCAAGCAAAGCATTTAAGCCGCTCGCCTGAACTTCTCGCACGCTACCAAATTAGTTTAGTTGCACTTCGGACGGGCTTGTCTTCCCCCGTCTCTGGAAACCGTTAGCGAGTGTCCCCAAAAAAGACTCATTCAAGCAAAGCATTTAAGCCGCTCGCCTGAACTTCTCGCACGCTACAAAATTAGTTCAGTTGCACTTCGGAAAGGCTCGTCTTCCCCCGTTGCTGAAAAGCCGTTGGTGAAAGTCCCCCAAAAAGACTCATTCAAGCAAAGTATTTAAGCCGCTTGCCTGAACTTCTAGCACGCTACAAATTTAGTTTAGTTGCAATTCGGAAGGGCGCGTCTTTCCCCGTTGCTGGACAGCCGTTAACGAGAGTCCCCAAAAAAGACTCATTCAAGCAAAGCATTTAGGCTGCTCGCCTGATCTTCTCCAACGCTACAAAATAAGTTCAGTTGCACTTCGTAAGGGCTCGTCTTCCTCCGTCGATGGACAGCCGTTAGCGAGAGTCCCCCCAAAAGACCCATTCAAGCAAAGCATTTAAGCCGCTCGCCTGAACTGCTCGCACGCTACAAAATTAGTTTAGTTGCACTTCGGAAGGGCTCATCCTTCCCCGTCGCTGGACAGACGTTATCGAGAGTCCTCAAAAAAGACTCATTTAAGCAAAGCAGTTAAGCCGCTCGCCTGAACTTCTGCAACGCTACAAAATTAGTTTAGTTGCAATTTGGAAGGGCTCATCTTCCCCCGTTGCTGGACAGCCGTTAGCGAGAGTCCCCCAAAAAGACTCATTTAAGCAAAGCATTTAAGCCGCTCGCCTGAACTTCTCGCACGCTACAAAATTACTTCAGTTGCACTTCGGAAGGGCTCGTCTTTCCCCGTTCCTGGACAGCCGTTAGCAAGAGTCCCTTTAATAGTCTCATTCAAGCAAAGCATTTAAGCCGCTTGCCTGACCTTCTCGCACGCTACAAAATTAGTTCAGTTGCACTTCCGAAGGGCTCGTCTTTCCCCGTTGCTGGACAGCCGTTAACGAGAGTCCCCAAAAAAGACTCATTCAAGCAAAGCATTTAGGCTGCTCGCCTGATCTTCTCCAACGCTACAAAATAAGTTCAGTTGCACTTCGTAAGGGCTCGTCTTCCTCCGTCGATGGACAGCCGTTAGCGAGAGTCCCCCCAAAAGACCCATTCAAGCAAAGCATTTAAGCCGCTCACCTAAACTTCTTGTACGCTACAAAATAAGTTCAGTTGCAATTCGGAAGGGCTTCTCTTCCACCGTCGATGAACAGCCGTTGGCGAGAGTTCCCCCAAAAGACTCATTTAAGCAAAGCATTTAAGCCGCTCGCCTGAACTTCTTGCACGCTACAAAATTAGTTTAGTTGCACTTCGGAAGGGCTCGTCTTCCCCCGTCTCTGGAGAGCCGTTAGCGAAAGTCCCCCAAAAAGACTCATTCAAGCAAAGCATTTAAGCATCTCGCCTGAACTTTTCGCATGCTACAAAATTAGTTTAGTGCACATTGGAAGGGCTCGTCTTCCTACGTCGCTCGACAGCCGTTAGCGAGAGTCCCCCCAAAAGACTCATTCAAGCAAAGCATTTAAGCCGCTCGCATAACTTCTCCAACGCTACAAAATTAGTTTAGTTGCACTTCGAAAGGGCTTATCTTCCCCCGTCGCTGGACAGCCGTTATCGAGAGTCCTCAAAAAAGACTCATTCCAGCAAAGCAGTTAAGCCGCTCGCCTGAACTTCTGCAACGCTACAAAATTAGTTTAGTTGCAATTAGGAAGGGCTCGTCTTCCCCCGTTGCTGGACAGCCGTTAACGAGAGTCCCAAAAAAAGACTCATTCAAGCAAAGCATTTAGGCTGCTCGCCTGAACTTCTCCAACGCTACAAAATTAGTTTAGTTGTACTTCGGAAGGGCTCGTCTTCCCCCGTCACTGGACAGCCGTTAGCAAGAGTCCCAAAAAAAGACTCATTCAAACAAAGCATTTAAGCTGCTCGCCTGAACTTCTAGGACGCTACAAAATTAGTTTAGTTGAAGTTCGGAAGGGCTCGTCTTTCCCCGTTGCTGGACAACGGTTAACGAGAGTTCCCAAAAAAGACTCATTCAAGCAAAGCATTTAGGCTGCTCGCCTGAACTTCTCCAACGCTACAAAATTAGTTTAGTTGCACTTCGGAAGGGCTCGTCTTCCCCCGTCACTGGACAGCCGTTAGCAAGAGTCCCCAAAAAATACTCATTCAAGTAAAGCATTTAAGCCGCTTGCCTGAACTTCTCGCACGCTACAAAATTAGTTCAGTTGCACTTCGAAAGGGCTCGTCTTCCCCCGTCTCTAGACAGCCGTTAGCGAGAGTCCCCAAAAAAGACTCATTAAAGCAAAGTATTTAAGCCGATCGCCTGAACTTCTCGCACGCTACAAAGTTAGTTCAGTGGCAATTCGGAAGGGCACATCTTTCCCCGTCGCTGGACAGCTGTTAGCGAGAGTCCCCCAAAAAGACTTATTCAAGCAAAGCATTTAAGCCGCTCGCCTGAACTTCTCGCATGCTAAAAAATTAGTTTAGTTGCACTTCGAAAGGGCTCGTCTTCCTCCGTCGCTGGACAGCCGTTAGCGAGAGTCCCCCCAAAAGACTCATTCAAGCAAAGCATTTAAGCCGCTCGCCTGAACTTCTCGCACGCTACAAAATTAGTTCAGTTGCACTTTAGAAGGGCTCGTCTTCCCCCGTTGCTCAAAAGCCGTTGGCGGAAGTCCCCCAAAAAGACTCATTCGAGCAAAGCATTTAAGCCGCTTGCCTGAACTTCTTCAACGCTAAAAAATTAGTTGAGTTGCACTTCGGAAGGGCTCGTCTTCCCCCGTCTCTGGACAGCCGTTAGCCAGAGTCCACAAAGAAGACTCATTCAAGCAAAGCATTTAAGCCGCTCGCCTGAACTTCTCGCACGCTACAAAATTAGTTCAGTTGCTCTTCGGAGGGGGTGGCTTTTCCCGTCGCTGGACAGCCGTTAGCGAGAGTCCCTCCAAAAGACTCATTCAAGCAAAGTATTTAAGCCGCTCGCCTGAACTTCTCCAACGCTACAAAATTAGTTTTTTGCACTTCGTAAGGGCTCGTCTTCCCCCGTTTTTGGACAGCCGTTAGCGAGTGTCCCCCTGAAAAGACTTATTCAAGAAAAGCATTTAAGCCGCTCGCATAACTTGCCAACGCTACAAAATTAGTTTAGTTGCCCTTCGGAAGGGCTCGTCTTCCTCCGTCGCTTGACAGCCGTTAGTAAGAGTCCCCCTAAAAGACCCATTCAAGTAAAGTATTTAAGCCGCTCGCCTGAACTTCTCGCACGCTACAAAATTAGATTAGTTGCACTCCGAAAGGGCTCCTCTTTCCTCGTTGCTGGACAGCCGTTAGCGAGAGTCTCCCAAAATGACTCATTCAAGCAAAGCATTTAAGCCGATTGCCCGAACTTCTCGCATGCTACAAAATTAGTTTAGTTGCACTTCGGAAGGGCTCGTCTACCCCCGTCGCTCGACAGCCGTTAGCGAGAGTCCCCCCAAAAGACTCATTCAAGCAAAGCATTTAAGCCGCTTGCATAACTTCTCCAACGCTACAAAATTAGTTTAGTTGCACTTCGAAAGGGCTCAACTTCCCCCGTCGCTGGACAGCCTTCAGCGAGAATCCCCCGAAAAGACTGATTTAGGAAAAGAATTTAAGCCGCTCGCCTGAACTTCTCGGACCTACAAAATTAGTTTAGTTTCACTTCGGAAGGGCTCGTCTTCCCCCGTCGCTAGTCAGCCGTTAGCGAGATTTCCCCCAAAAGACTCATTCAAGCAAAGCATTTAAGCCGCTCGCCTGAACTTCTCGCACGCTACAAAATTAGTTCAGTTGCACTTCGGACGGGCTTGTCTTCCCCCGTCTCTGGACAGCCGTTAGCGAGAGTCTCCTAAAATGACTCATTCAAGCCAATCATTTAAGCTGATCGCCCGAACTTCTCGCATGCTACAAAATTAGTTTAGTTGCACTTCGGAAGGGCTCGTCTACCCCCGTCGCTGGACAGCCGTTAGTGAGAGTCCCCCAAAAAGACTCATTCAAACAAAGCATTTAAGCCGCTCGCATAACTTCTGCAACGCTACAAAATTAGTTTAGTTGCACTTTGGAAGGGCTCGTCTTCCCCCTCTGCTGGACAGCCGTCAGCGAGGGTCCCCCGAAAAGACTCATTTAAGCAAAGCATTCAAGTCGCTCGCCTGAACTTCTCGCACGCTACAAAATTAGTTCAGTTGCACTTCGGAATTTCTCGTCTTCCCCCTTTGCTGGACAACCGTCAGCGAAGGTCCCCCGAAAAGACTCATTTAAGCAAAGCATTTAAGCCGCTCGCCTGAACTTCTCGCACGCTACAAAATTAGTTCAGTTGCACTTTGGAAGGGCTCGTCTTTCACTTTTGCTAGGCAGCCGTTAGCAAGAGTCCCTCCAAAAAGACTCATTCAAGCAAAGCATTTAAGCCGCTTGCCTGAACTTCTCACACGCTACAAAATTAGTTTAGTTGCACTTCGGAAGGGCTCGTCCTTCCCCGTCGCTGGACAGCCTTTGCAAGAGTCTCCCAAAAAGACTCATTCAAGCAAAGCATTTAAGCCGCTCGCCTGAACTTCTCTCACGCTACAAAATTAGTTCAGTTGCACTTCGGAAGGGCTCGTCTTTCCCCATTGCTATATAGCCGTTAGCGAGAGTGACCCCAAAAGACTCATTCAAGCAAAGCATTTAAGCCGCTTGCCTGAACGTCTCCAACGCTACAAAATTAGTTTAGTTGCACTTCGTAAGGGCTCGTCTTTCCCCCTTGCTGGACAGCCGTTAGCGAGAGTCCCCCCAAAAAGACTCATTCAAGCAAAGCATTAAGGCCGCTCGCCTGAACTTCTCGCACGCTACAAAGTTAGTTTAGTTGCACTTCGGAAGGGCTCGTCTTTCCCCGTCGCTGGACAGCCGTTAGCGAGAGTCCCCCAAAAAGACTCATTCAAGCAATGCATTTAAGCCGCTCGCCTGAACTTTTCGCACGCTACAAAATTAGTTCATTTGCACTTCGGAAGTGCTCGTCTTCTCCCATGGCCTGGACAACCGTTAGCGAGAGTCCCCCGAAAAGACGCATTTAAGCAGCTTGCCTGAACTTCTCGCACGCTACAAAGTTAGTTCAGTGGCACTTCGGAAGGGCTCGTCTTTTCCCGTCGCTGGACAGCCGTTAGCGAGAGTCCCCCAAAAAGACTCATTTAAGCAAAGCATTTAAGCCGCTCGCCTGAACTTCTCGCACGCTACAAAATTAGTTCAGTTGCACTTCGGAAGGGCTCGTCTTTCCCCGTCGCTGGACAGCTGTTAGCAAGAGTCCTCCCAAAAGACTCATTTAAGCAAAGCATTTGAGCCGCTTGCCTGAACTTCTCGCACGCTACAAAATTAGTTCAGTTGCACTTCGAAAGGGCTCGTCTTTCCCCATTGTTAGACAGCCGTTAGCGAGAGTTACCCCAAAAGACTTATTCAAGCAAAGCATTTAAGATGCTTGCCTGAACTTCTCGCACGCTACAAAGTTAGTTTAGTTGCACTTCGGAAGGGCTCGTCTTTCCCCGTCGCTGGACAGCCGTTAGCGAGAGTCCCCCCAAAAGACTCATTAAAGCAATGCATTTAAGCCGCTCGCCTGAACTTTTCGCACGCTACAAAATTAGTTCATTTGCACTTCGGAAGTGCTCGTCTTCTCCCGTTGCCTGGACAACCGTTAGCGAGAGTCCCCCGAAAAGACGCATTTAAGCAAAGCATTTAAGCCGCTTGCCTGAACTTCTCGCACGCTACAAAGTTAGTTCAGTGGCACTTCGGAAGGGCTCGTCTTTTCCCGTCGCTGGACAGCCATTAGCGAGAGTCCCCCAAAAAGACTCATTTAAGCAAATATTTAAGCCGCTCGCCTGAACTTCTCGCACGCTACAAAATTAGTTCAGTTGCACTTCGGAAGGGCTCGTCTTTCCCGGTCGCTGGACAGCTGTTAGCAAGAGTCCTCCCAAAAGACTCATTCAAGCAAAGCATTTGAGCCGCTTGCCTGAACTTCTCGCACGCTACAAAATTAGTTCAGTTGCACTTCGAAAGGGCTCGTCTTTCCCCATTGTTAGACAGCCGTGAGCGAGAGTTACCCCAAAAGACTTATTCAAGCATAGCATTTAAGATGCTTGCCTGAACTTCTTCAACGCTACAAAATTAGTACAGTTGCACTTCGGAAGGGCTCGTCTTCCCCCGTTGCTAGACAGCCGTTAGCCAGATTCCCCAAAAAAGACTCATTCAAGGAAAGCATTTAAGCCGCTCGCCTGAACTTCTCGCACGCTACAAAATTTGTTCAGTTGCCCTTCGGAAGGGCTCGTCTTCCTCCGTCGCTGGACAGCCGTTTGCGAGAGTCCCCCCAAAAGACTCATTTAACCAAAGCATTTAAGCCTCTCGCCTAAACTTCTTCAACGCTACAAAATTAGTTTAGTTGCACTTCGGAAGTGCTCGTCTTCCTTCGTCGCTGGACAGCCGTTAGCGGGCGTCCCCCAAAAAGACTCATTCAATCAAAGCATTTAAGCCTCTCGCCTGAACTTCTCACACGCTACAAAATTAGTTCAGTGGCACTTCGGAAGGGCTCGTCTACCCCCGTCGCTGTACAGCCGTCAGCGAGAGTCCCCCAAAAAGACTCATTCAAGCAAAGCATTTAAGCCGCTCGCATAACTTCTCCAACGCTACAAAATTAGTTTAGTTGCACTTCGGAAGGGCTTGCCTTCCCCCGTCGCTGGACAGCCGTTAGCGAGTGTCCTCAAAAAAGACTCATTCAAGCAAAGCATTTAAGCCGCTTGCCTGAACTTCTCACACGCTACAAAATTAGTTCAGTTGCACTTCGGAAGGGCTCGTCCTTCCCCGTCGCTGGACAGCCGTTAGCAAGAGTCTCCCAAAAAGACTCATTCAAGCAAAGCATTTAAGCCGCTCGCCTGAACTTCTCTCACGCTACAAAATTAGTTCAGTTGCACTTCGGAAGGGCTCGTCTTTCCCCATTGCTAGGGAGCCGTTAGCGAGAGTGACCCCAAAAGACTCATTCAAGCAAAGCATTTAAGCCGCTTGCCTGAACTTCTTCAACGCTACAAAATTAGTTCAGTTTCACTTCGGAAGGGCTCGTCTTCCCCCGTTACTGGACAGCCGTTAGCGAGATTCCCCAAAAAAGACTCATTCAAGCAAAGCATTTAAGCCGCTTGCCTGAACTTCTTCAACGCTACAAAATTAGTTTAGTTGCACTTCGGAAGGGCTCGTTTTTTCCCGTCGCTGGACAGCCGTTAGCGAGAGTCACCCCAAAAGACTCATTCAAGCAAAGCATTTAGGCCGCTTGCCTGAACTTCTCGCACGCTACAAAATTAGTTCAGTTGCACCTAGGAAGGGCTCGTCTTTCCCCGTCGCTGGACAGCTGTTAGCAAGAGTCCTCCCAAAAGACTCATTCAAGCAAAGCATTTGAGCCGCTTGCCTGAACTTCCTGCACGCTACAAAATTAGTTCAGTTGCACTTCGAAAGGGCTCGTCTTTCCCCATTGTTAGACAGCCGTTAGCGAGAGTTACCCCAAAAGACTTATTCAAGCAAAGCATTTAAGATGCTTGCCTGAACTTCTTCAACGCTACAAAATTAGTTGAGTTGCACTTCGGAAGGGCTCGTCCTTCCCCGTTGCTAGACAGCCGTTAGCCAGAGTCCCCAAAAAAGACTCATTCAAGGAAAGCATTTAAGCCGCTCGCCTGAACTTCTCGCACGCTACAAAATTTGTTCAGTTGCCCTTTGGAAGGGCTCGTCTTCCTCCGTCGCTGGACAGCCGTTTGCGAGAGTCCCCCAAAAAGACTCATTTAAGCAAAGCATTTAAGCCGCTCGCCTAAACTTCTTCAACGCTACAAAATTAGTTTAGTTGCACTTCGGAAGTGCTCGTCTTTCTTCGTCGCTGGACAGCCGTTAGCGGGCGTCCCCAAAAAAGACTCATTCAAGCAAAGCATTTAAGCCTCTCGCCTGAACTTCTCGCACGCTACAAAATTAGTTCAGTGGCACTTCGGAAGGGCTCGTCTACCCCCGTCGCTGGACAGCCGTTAGCGAGAGTCCCCCAAAAAGACTCATTCAAGCAATGCATTTAAGCCGCTCGCCTGAACTTTTCGCACGCTACAAAATTAGTTCATTTGCACTTCGGAAGTGCTTGTCTTCTCCTGTTGCCTGGACAACCGTTAGCGAGAGTCCCCCGAAAAGACGCATTTAAGCAAAGCATTTATGCCGCTTGCCTGAACTTCTCGCACGCTACAAAGTTAGTTCAGTGGCACTTCGGAAGGGCTCGTCTTTTCCCGTCGCTGGACAGCCGTTAGCGAGAGTCCCCCAAAAAGACTCATTTAAGCAAAGCATTTAAGCCGCTCGCCTGAACTTCTCGCACGCTACAAAATTAGTTCGGTGGCACTTCGAAAGGGCTCGTCTTTCCCCGTCGCTGGACAGCTGTTAGCAAGAGTCCTCCCAAAAGACTCATTCAAGCAAAGCATTTGAGCCGCTTGCCTGAACTTCTCGCACGCTACAAAATTAGTTCAGTTGCACTTCGAAAGGGCTCGTCTTTCCCCATTGTTAGACAGCCGTTAGCGAGAGTTACCCCAAAAGATTTATTCAAGCAAAGCATTTAAGATGCTTGCCTGAACTTCTTCAACGCTACAAAATTAGTACAGTTGCACTTCGGAAGGGCTCGTCTTCCCCCGTTGCTAGACAGCCGTTAGCCAGATTCCCCAAAAAAGACTCATTCAAGGAAAGCATTTAAGCCGCTCGCCTGAACTTCTCGCACGCTACAAAATTTGTTCAGTTGCCCTTCGGAAGGGCTCGTCTTCCTCCGTCGCTGGACAGCCGTTTGCGAGAGTCCCCCAAAAAGACTCATTTAACCAAAGCATTTAAGCCTTTCGCCTAAACTTCTTCAACGCTACAAAATTAGTTTAGTTGCACTTCGGAAGTGCTCGTCTTCCTTCGTCGCTGGACAGCCGTTAGCGGGCGTCCCCCAAAAAGACTCATTCAAGCAAAGCATTTAAGCCTCTCGCCTGAACTTCTCGCACGCAACAAAATTAGTTCAGTGGCACTTCGGAAGGGCTCGTCTACCCCCGTCGCTGTACAGCCGTCAGCGAGAGTCCCCCAAAAAGACTCATTCAAGCAAAGCATTTAAGCCGCTCGCATAACTTCTCCAACGCTACAAAATTAGTTTAGTTGCACTTCGGAAGGGCTTGCCTTCCCCCGTCGCTGGACAGCCGTTAGCGAGTGTCTTTAAAAAAGACTCATTCAAGCAAAGCATTTAAGCCGCTTGCCTGAACTTCTCACACGCTACAAAATTAGTTCAGTTGCACTTCGGAAGGGCTCGTCCTTCCCCGTCGCTGGACAGCCGTTAGCAAGAGTCTCCCAAAAAGACTCATTCAAGCAAAGCATTTAAGCCGCTCGCCTGAACTTCTCTCACGCTACAAAATTAGTTCAGTTGCACTTCGGAAGGGCTCGTCTTTCCCCATTGCTAGGGAGCCGTTAGCGAGAGTGACCCCAAAAGACTCATTCAAGCAAAGCATTTAAGCCGAATGCCTGAACTTCTTCAACGCTACAAAATTAGTTCAGTTTCACTTCGGAAGGGCTCGTCTTCCCCCGTTACTGGACAGCCGTTAGCGAGATTCCCCAAAAAAGACTCATTCAAGCAAAGCATTTAAGCCACTTGCCTGAACTTCTTCAACGCTACAAAATTAGTTTAGTTGCACTTCGGAAGGGCTCGTTTTTTCCCGTCGCTGGACAGCCGTTAGCGAGAGTCACCCCAAAAGACTCATTCAAGCAAAGCATTTAGGCCGCTTGCCTGAACTTCTCGCACGCTACAAAATTAGTTCAGTTGCACCTAGGAAGGGCTCGTCTTTCCCCGTCGCTGGACAGCTGTTAGCAAGAGTCCTCCCAAAAGACTCATTCAAGCAAAGCATTTGAGCCGCTTGCCTGAACTTCTCGCATGCTACAAAATTAGTTCATTTGCACTTCGAAAGGGCTCGTCTTTCCCCATTGTTAGACAGCCGTTAGCGAGAGTTACCCCAAAAGACTTATTCAAGCAAAGCATTTAAGATGCTTGCCTGAACTTCTTCAACGCTACAAAATTAGTTGAGTTGCACTTCGGAAGGGCTCGTCCTTCCCCGTTGCTAGACAGCCGTTAGCCAGAGTCCCCAAAAAAGACTCATTCAAGGAAAGCATTTAAGCCTCTCGCCTGAACTTCTCGCACGCTACAAAATTTGTTCAATTGCCCTTTGGAAGGGCTCGTCTTCCTCCGTCGCTGGACAGCCGTTAGCGGGCGTCCCCAAAAAAGACTCATTCAAGCAAAGCATTTAAGCCTCTCGCCTGAACTTCTCGCACGCTACAAAATTAGTTCAGTGGCACTTCGGAAGGGCTCGTCTACCCCCGTCGCTGGACAGCCGTTAGCGAGAGTCCCCCAAAAAGACTCATTCAAGCAAAGCATTTAAGCCGCTCGCATAACTTCTCCAACGCTACAAAATTAGTTTAGTTGCACTTCGGAAGGCTTGCCTTCCCCCGTCGCTGGACAGCCTTTAGCGAGTGTCCTCAAAAAAGACTCATTCAAGCAAAGCATTTAAGCCACTTGCCTGAACTTCTCACACGCTACAAAATTAGTTCAGTTGCACTTCGGAAGGGCTCGTCTTTCCCCATTCCTAGATAGCCGTTAGCGAGAGTGACCCCAAAAGACTCATTCAAGCAAAGCATTTAAGCCGCTTGCCTGAACTTCTTCAACGCTACAAAATTAGTTTAGTTGCACTTCGGAAGGGCTCGTTTTTTCCCGTCGCTGGACAGCCGTTAGCGAGAGTCCCCCCAAAAGACTCATTCAAGCAAAGCATTTAGGCCGCTTGCCTGAACTTCTTGCACGCTACAAAATTAGTTCAGTTGCACCTAGGAAGAGCTCGTCTTTCCTCGTTGCTAGACAGCCGTTAGCGAGAGTCCCCCCAAAAGACTCATTCAAGCAAAGCATTTAAGCCGCTTGCCTGAACTTTCCGCACGCTACCAAATTAGTTTAGTTGCACTTCGGAAGAGCTCGTCTTTCCTCGTTGCTAGACAGCCGTTAGCGAGAGTCCCCCAAAAAAGACTCCTTCAAGCAAAGCATTTAAGCCGCTCGCCTGAACTTCTTCAACGCTACAAAATTAGTTTAGTTGCATTTCGGAAGGGCTCGTCTTCCCCCGTCGCTGGACAGCCGTTAGCGACAGTCACCCCAAAAGATTCATTCAAGCAAAGCATTTAAGCCGCTCGCCTGAACTTCTTTAACGCTACAAAATTAGTTAAGTTGCACTTCGGAAGGGCTCGTCTTCCCCCGTCGCTGGACAGCCGTTATCGAGAGTCCCCTAAAAAGACTCATTCAAGCAAAGCATTTAAGCCGCCTGCCTGAACTTCTTCAACGCTATAAAATTAGTTTAGTTGCACTTCAGAAGGGCTCGTCTTCTAAATATTTTCCGCATTTTTTTCCCATTATTATTTGTGGTTGTGATCAATTTTCCCTATTATTCGTTAGAGCAAATACTACTACAGTCTATTGATGTCCCTAAAACTCTTTACAATGAGAAATTAAGAGTATGCAGGCAGGATACTTCGACTAACGTTTGCATTTTTCCTACGTAGTTTTAGTATTTTTTTTTCCTTGCATACTCACTGGTTTATCCTGCCAGTAGTCATTGCTTGTTTAAAAGCCTAAGTTATTCATGTCTCAGTATTGGCCATTAATAGCCGAGACCGCGGACAACTCAATATATCAGTTGCAATCCAGAAGATTTGTATTTTTAATGGGTACCTAGAGCAAATCTAGAGCTAATACGCTTTCAAGATTCACTACGAGTCTTAACGGATGAGTAGCGAATAGCAATTGTAAGAACCATAATCCGAACCAACCAACCATAAACGGCACCAATCTCCCTTGTCAATTTTACTCATTATCCAAGCTCTTTTTATGTTATTATTTACCTGTGTTTGAATTTTCTATCTTTCTTATTCCTGAATTTGGTTCTTTACTTTGTTCTATGTTATAATTTTCAAACAAGACTCTCAATTCTCTTCTTCATATGGCTGTCGATAATGCATTGTTCTCCAGGGGCAGGTGACCTCTGCTTCATACGATTAGTACAATATACCATTTCTTGCTCTTTCCTCACCATACTCTGGGCACGACTACAATAAAATGTTTTAAGTATTTATTATCTGTTCCAACACACATGTCACCTCATATCTTCATTTTTTAATATTTTTCTGTCATTCAAATTTAAATTATTTGTTTCACACCTGAATTGTATTTCAGCGATTCTCTAATATCGTAAACCTCTTGTTCTCTAATATGTCCTCTTTTCTCCCTGTATAGTTCCAACCTTGATCTATTCCTCATGTACTTCATCATCTTTTTATTTTCTCTTTCTTTGCACTCTTCATCTTTTCGTAAGCGATTTTCACTCACCGTACGCTATCCCTCCTTTACCCATTTATGTTGGCTAGCTTTCCTTACCTTTCTGAGTCTTTTCACTAAATCCTTGAATGAATGATGAATATAAAAAGGACAGAGAGAAATCACTGTGTAACACAGGCGATCAGGTAGTCGTAGAGGAAAAGGGTACGGAAATAACTTGAGAGGGGATAGGAAGAGTTGATAGGTCGGTAGCTAGACACCGATGCGTGGTGTGGTTGGGTGAGTCTCGGGGTGTTCGTGACTGGACGACGGTTGGGGGGTGGTCCAGAAAGAGATCGTGTCTGCTTAGTCGGAAACGCGTTATCTATGAAGTAAATAATTTACTCCGCCTGGTATTAAATACTGTTAATACCCTAGTCTTTGTGCTATTATCTTAGTTGCCCCATATGTTGCCCCTACACACCCGTTTCTCCCCTTAGCGCTGCTTCCTGTGGATAACCTTGAGCTTTCAATATTCGATGATATACTTTGTTTTCCTATCCATTGGAGCTTATCTATCTTTGGCTTTGTTAGGCTCGTGATGTCATCAGTTATGGTCAATATTCCCCGAAATACTACACTTTTTCATTGTTTTTTATATTATAATTATCGAGTAATTTTTACTAATTACCCTAAATGTCAGAGCTCTTGGTAGCCGAGTGGATACGGCGTTGGTCTACCAAAGTCGCGCTACCGGGTTCGATCCCAGCATGAGCGGACACAAACCTCAGCGCGTGTAGAGATCTGGCTACCAATTAGTGACGCGCTGTGCTCAGCCCTGTACTGGGATGGGGAGATCTTACACCTCTCATTATACAATTACAACACTGCTTTCTTTCCTCTCCCGTCTTCGAAACACAACACACACGCACATACACGCACACACTCTGTCCAAGGAATCATGCCGATGGGGATCTATATCCACATACCTCTGCCCCGGGGCGACGAAGGTTCTCCCTGAACGCTGTTTGATGCCAACCCACTTCCCGGCACCTCTTTCCCAAAGAGAACCGGCCCCTGGTGCCCTAGGGCTCACCAGCGATTGTCATACTGAACTTTGTGTCTATTTCATTATCCGGTCGGGATCCGCCTGGAAAAAGGTAGGTTACTGAACCACTATTAATACTCCTATCCTATATATCATTTTAGACTTAGAATGTGCGCGAGATATCTGCGCAACAGACGAAAAATGCCTAAATGATCATGATTTTAACAGGATTATGTATAAATTGACGGATCTTCTTGAGTAATCTTGGATTATCTCATTTTTTTGTTACTTAAACCACTATTTTCCGTGATTTCAATTTTCTTAAGGTGTCTCGCCATTGGAACCTCTAAATATAAGTTAGATAAGGGTTAGATTTGCTAAGCATACATTACCTCTGTATCGTTTATGGAGATTATGTTGACGTCATAGAAGCATTGCATCCTTTGGAGTCGTCTTTTGGTCAACTTCTAAAGGAAATATTCAAGATTTCCACGAGTTTCACTGAAAATTAACTTAACCTAATTTTTTGCGATCATTTATTTTGTAACTGGTAATTGGTAAAGGTAACAAAAAAGTATTATTCTTGTTTCCGATTCCAGCGAATATTTAAATATAACTGATGTTGACATTTGTATTAAATGATTTCAATGCATTAATTTTTTTTAGCTCACAAAATTTTTATTTCAGTGATCGACCTTATCGGTGAATTTTGTGTAAGCACAGTGGAAACGTGTGTGTGTGTGTGTTTATTTGCTCAAATCAAATCTGAGTATGGTGAATGTGTGGCTTGTTCGTGTTTTTAACACGAATTTAAACATTCAAATATCTATATAATAGATTAAATAGTTGTCAAAATTTCAAGAAGCATTTTGTAAGAGATGGCATTTACTTTAACAGAAAATGGGAAAGCGAATGTTCCCGCGTTTTTACACCAATCTAATTTTTAGGATCTAGAAAAGTCTCCTGGAGTTCCTCAACATTCTTCAGGGGCGCCACCCATACGACTGGACAACCATCCATTTCTCTAAAAAGATACTTTTCTAGCGAATTAAGGAATTCTTACTATTACCTTTACCAAACCGCATTGATTTGAACGTTATTGTTAAATTATCAAAAAGTACATGGGTGAAGTACCACGGGAACATTCGCATTCCATTTTATGTTAAAGTAAACGCCATCTCTTACAAAATGCTTCTTGAATTTTTTTTTTTAGGAAATTGATGGTTGCCCAATCGTATGGGTGGCGTTCCTGGAGAGGGTTCTGGTACTCCAGGAGACTTTTCTAGCGGATTAAGGAATTTTCGCTACTACTCGTATCTAACCGCATTGACTTAAACATTATTGTTCAATTTTCAATATATATATATATATATATATATATATATATATATATATATATATATATATATATATATATATATATGTGTGTGTGTGTGTGTGTGTGTGAGAGAGAGAGAGAGAGAGAATGGGTGGAGGAAGTAAAAAAACGGAAAACACTATGGAGTTCTTTAATAAAGAACTCTATATTGTTTCATCCACCCATTCTCACCTATGCGTCGTGAAATCCATCCAACATATATATATATATATATATATATATATATATATATATATATATATGCAATGTCCCGCGCAGGAGAAAAAAATGAAATGGTGTTTCCAAGTACTTTCGAAATTTATTAAGTTCCTTATCAAGGAAAGTAATAAAGTTCGAAAGTGCTTGGAAACACCATTTCCAAGCACCATCTCATTTGCTACCCTCACGTGATACTTTGTGAGTTTTCATATATATATATATATATATATATATATATATATATATATATATATATATATATATATATATATATATATATATATATATATATATATATATATATATATATATCTAGTTTAGGGTTAAAATACTTAGATGATGATTGATAATGATCTCTGACCCATGTTGCTGTCTGACTCGGTCAAGGTGAAAGGATGTTTCTATTTTAAGTGAAAGAGGAACAAATCTAAAGTAATAAATCTTCGGAGTGCAAAAAAAAAGGATGGACTTCATAGATGACATAAAAGGACAGGGTATTTTTTTAGTCGGGTAAACATCTACTCTATAAGTCATTATGTTACTACGTCGGTCAGATGGTCAGCATTTTACTTATCAGTGAGTTTTTGAAAGTCTTGAAGGTTGTAAGGTCAGATGATAATGTTTGTTAATTGATAATACGTTTGTTAATTTAATCTTCTTTTTTTTATTTCAAAATTATTGAAATAATTAAGAGAATGCGAGTCAGATTTGTTGACCTTGTTTTGGTTTTGGTTTTTTGCTCGATAAAAAATCATGAATAAATGGCGACTATTCTTAGAGGTTTCTCAAGGTTCTTTGTGTTTTTGTATTGAGTAGTTTTCTAAATATGTGTAAGTAGAGAATTTAACAAAAAAAGATAAATAGGGTAGTAGAAGAATCTGAATTACTTAAATGTTTAAAAGAAATATCCCATAATGAGTATTTTTATCGTGTGTTTTTTTTTTATTTAAGAGGACCTTTTGCCCTTAAATGGTTCTTGACTAGTATTTCGACAAGCGCTACTTGTAAATTGACCTAGTACCTAACTCCGCATTCTAAGAGGAAAGAGGAGGAATTAATTCAAATTTAATATTTCATCGCTTCCACCATCTTTATGAGCTTTCAGCTAATACCTGAATTAAATACCTATTTTTACCCAGTGAAGTGAAGAGTGACTGGTAAATTCAAGGGTTTGGCGAAGTATAAACTACTTAAAGGGGGAGGGTTTTATCGGAAAAAGGGATGACGAGGTACTTTTAAAAGAAGGGATTTATTGGAGAAAATGGTACCATAACACTTATAATATTGCACTGATTAGGACTGAATCTTGAAATTCGCTTCATATTTGTCTGTTTAAAGAGAAAGAAGGAGGAAAAAAGAAGAAAGAAGAAAGAAGAAGGAAGAAGGAAGAAATAAGAAGGAAGAAAGAAGAAGGAAGAAAAAGGAAAGAAAAGAAAGGTGTTTTCGGAGGAACATGGGATTTATGAATCTAGAGGAGCTATGTGACAAGGGCTAATAATTAATGAAGGGATTAGTAAAAAAGAGAAAGAGAGAAGGGGAAATAGAAAGAAAGAGAGAAATATAGAGAGAGAAATAAAGAGAAATAGAGAGGAAGAGAAAAAGAAAAAGAAATTGAAAGAGAAAGAGAAAAAAAGAGATAGGGAAATAAAGAAAAAGGATAGAAAGAGAGAAAGGAAGAACAAGACAAAAGGAAAAAATAAAAACGAAAGAAAAATATGAGAAAAAGAAAGTAAGAGGAAAAGAGAAAAGAAGAAAAAGAAAGAAAGAGAGAAAAGTGAAAGAGAGAAAAGAGAAAAGGAAAAAGAGAGAAAAGAGAAAAAGAGAAAACAAAGAAAGAGAAAAAGAAAAAGAAAATCAGGACAAAAAGAGAATCAGAACGAAGTGAGAAAGAAATAAAGAAGAAAGCAAAAAGGAAAAGAAAAGAAAAAAAGAATAAGAGAACAAGGTAAGAAGCAAAGAAAGATAGAGAAAGGATAAAATCATCAACGAGAAACGAGAATATGAGAGAAAGATGAAAAGATATATAGAAAAAGAAAAGAGATTTAAAGAAAAGGAAAATAAGGAAGAAAAGAAGAGAGGGAGAGAGAAACTAAGCCATTTCCGCGAAGTTATTTGAGACACCCGTCGTATTTCAATCATAGACGAGGTACTCTGACCGGAGAGAGAAATTAACACAAAGATCAGAATGACTGCCTTTTTTCAATCATGGACGAGCTACTCTGACCGGGTATTGAAAGTAACACAAAGATCAGAATGACTACTCATACTCACTCATGGACGAGGTATTGTGACCGGATAGTGAAATTAACAGAATGATTAGCTTAACTACCTGCTTTGAATCATGGACGAAGTACAATCACCGGACAGTGAAATTAACACAAATATCAGAATGACTACCTTTTTCAATTATGGAGGAGGTACTCTGAACGTAGAGTGAAAGTAACACAAAGATCCGAATGACTCCCCTTTTTCAAGCATGGACGAGGAACTCTGACCGGAATGTGAAATTAACACAAAGATCAGAATGACTACTCTTTTTCAATCATGGACGAGGTACTCTGACCGGAGAGTGAAAGTAACACAAAGATCCGAATGACTACCCTTTTTCAAGCATGGACGAGGAACTCTGACTGGAATGTGAAATTAACACAAAGATCAGAATGACTACCTTTTTTAAGCATGGATGAGGAACTCTGACCGGAATGTGAAATTAACACAGAGATCAGAATGACTACCCTTTTTCAAGCATGGACGAGGAACGCTGACCGGAATGTGAAATTAACACGAAGATCAAAATGCCTACCCTTTTTCAAGCATGGACGAGGAACTCTGACCGGAATGTGAAATTAACACAAAGATCAGAATGACTACTCTTTTTCAAGCATGGACGAGGTACTCTGACCGGAGAGTGAAATTACCACAAAGATCAGAATGACTACTCTTTTTCAATCATGGACGAGGAACTCTGACCGGAATGTGAAATTAACACAAAGATCAGAATAACTACTCTTTTTCAAGCACGGACGAGGTACTCTGGCCGGAGAGTGAAATTAACACAAATATCAGAATGACTACTCTTTTTCAATCATGGACGAAGTATTCTGACCGGATTGTAAAATTAACACAAAGATCAAAATGACTACCCATTTTCAATCTTGGAGTAGCTACTCTGACCGGGGAGTGAAATTAACACAAAGATCAGAATGACTACTCTTTTTCAAGCATGGACGAGGTACTCTGATCGGAGAGTGAAAGTAACACAAAGATCCGAATGACTTCCCTTTTTCAAACATGGACGAGGAACTCTGACCGGAATGTGAAATTAACACAAAGATCAGAATGACTACTCTTTTTCAAGCATGGACGAGGTACTCTGACCGGAGAGTGAAATTAACACAAAGATCAGAATGACTACCTTTTTCAAGCATGGACGAGGAACTCTGACTGGAATGTGAAATTAACACAAAGATCAGAATGACTACCCTTTTTCAAGCATGGACGAGGAACGCTGACCAGAATGTGAAATTAAGACAAAGATCAGAATGACTACTCTTTTTCAAGCATGGACGAGGTACTCTGACCGGAGAGTGAAATTAACACAAAGATCAGAATGACTACCTTTTACAAGCATGGACGAGGAACTCGGACCGGAATGTGAAATTAACACGAAGATCAAAATGCCTACCCTTTTTCAAGCATGGACGAGGAACTCTGACCGGAATGTGAAATTAACACAAAGATCAGAATGACTACTCTTTTTCAAGCATGGACGAGGTACTCTGACCGTAGAGTGAAATTACCACAAAGATCAGAATGACTACTCTTTTTCAATCATGGACGAGGAACTCTGACCGGAATGTGGAATTAACACAAAGATCAGAATAACTACTCTTTTTCAAGCACGGACGAGGTACTCTGGCCGGAGAGTGAAATTAACACAAATATCAGAATGACTACTCTTTTTCAATCATGGACGAAGTATTCTGACCGGATTGTAAAATTAACACAAAGATCAGAATGACTACCCATTTTCAATCTTGGAGTAGCTACTCTGACCGGGGAGTGAAATTAAAAAGAAGATCAGAATGACTACTCTTTTTCAAGCATGGACGAGGTACTCTGATCGGAGAGTGAAAGTAACACAAAGATCCGAATGACTTCCCTTTTTCAAGCATGGACGAGGAACTCTGACCGGAATGTGAAATTAAAAAAGATCAGAATGACTACTCTTTTTCAAGCATGGACGAGGTACTCTGACCGGAGAGTGAAATTAACACAAAGATCAGAATGACTACCATTTTTCAAGCATGGAGGAGGAACTCTGACCGGAATGTGAAATTAACACAAATATCAGAATGACTACTCTTTTTAAAGCATGGACGAGGTACTCTGACCAGAGAGTGAAATTAACACAAAGATCAGAATGACTACCTTTTTCAAGCATGGACGAGGAACTCTGACCGGAATGTGAAATTAACACAAAGATCAGAATGACTACCCTTTTTCAAGCATGGACGAGGAACGCTGACCGGAATGTGAAATTAACACAAAGATCAGAATGCCTAGCCTTTTTCAAGCATGGACGAGGAAATCTGCCTGGAATGTGAAATTAAGACAAAGATCAGAATGACTACTCTTTTTCAAGCATGGACGAGGTACTCTGACCGGAGAGTGAAATTATCACAAAGATGAGAATGACTACTCATTTTCAATCATGGACGAAGTATTCTGACCGGAATGTGAAATTACCACAAAGATCAGAATGACTACCGTTTTTCAAGCATGGACGAGGAGCTCTGATCGGAATGTGAAATTAACACAAAGATCAGAAGGACTACTCTTTTTCAAGCATGGACTAGGTACTCTGACCGGAGAGTGAAATTAACACAAAGATCAGAATGACTACCTTTTTCAAACATGGACGAGGAACTCTGACCGGAATGTGAAATAAACACAAAGATCAGAATGACTACCTTTTTTCAAGCATGGACGAGGAACGCTGACCGGAATGTGAAATTAACACAAAGATCAGAATGCCTACCCTTTTTTAAGCATGGACGAGGAACTCTGACCGGAATGTGAAATTAACACAAAGATCAGAATAACTACTCTTTTTCAAGCATGGACGAGGTACTCTGACCGGAGAGTGAAAGTAACACAAAGATCCGAATGACTACCCTTTTTCAAGCATGGACGAGGAACTCTGACCGGAATGTGAAATTAACACAAAGATCAGAATGTCTACTTTTTTCATGCATGGACGAGGTACTCTGACCGGAGATTGAAATTAACACAAAGATCAGAATGCCTACCTTTTTCAAGCATGGACGAGGAACTCTGACCGGAATGTGAAATTAACACAAAAATCAGAATGACAACCCTTTTTCAAGCATGGACGAGGAACGCTGACCGGAGAGTGAAATTAACACAAAGATCAGAATGACTACCTTTTTTAAGCATGAACGAGAAACTCTGACCGGAAGGTGAAATTAACACAAAGATCAGAATGACTACCCTTTTTCAAGCATGGACGAGGAACGCTGACCGGAATGTGAAATTAACACGAAGATCAAAATGCCTACCCTTTTTCAAGCATGGACGAGGAACTCTGACCGGAATGTGAAATTAACACAAAGATCACAATGACTACTCTTTTTCAAGCATGGACGAGGTACTCTGACCGTAGAGTGAAATTACCACAAAGATCAGAATGACTACTCTTTTTCAAGAATGGACGAGGAACTCTGACCGGAATGTGAAATTAACACAAAGATCAGAATAACTACTCTTTTTCAAGCACGGACGAGGTACTCTGGCCGGAGAGTGAAATTAACAAAAATATCAGAATGACTACTCTTTTTCAATCATGGACGAAGTATTCTGACCGGATTGTAAAATTAACACAAAGATCAGAATGACTACCCATTTTCAATCTTGAGGTAGCTACTCTGACCGGGGAGTGAAATTAACACAAAGATCAGAATGACTACTCTTTTTCAAGCATGGACGAGGTACTCTGATCGGAGAGTGAAATTAACACAAAGATCAGAATGACTACCATTTTTCAAGCATGGACGAGGAACTCTGACCGGAATGTGAAATTAACACAAATATCAGAATGACTACTCTTTTTCAAGCATGGATGAGGTACTCTGACCGGAGAGTGAAATTAACACAAAGATCAGAATGACTACCTTTTTCAAGCATGGACGAGGAACGCTGACCGGAATGTGAAATTAACACAAAGATCAGAATGCCTATCCTTTTTCAAGCATGGACGAGGAAATCTGCCTGGAATGTGAAATTAAGACAAAGATCAGAATGACTACTCTTTTTCAAGCATGGACGAGGTACTCTGACCGGAGAGTGAAATTAACACAAAGATGAGAATGACTACTCATTTTCAATCATGGACGAAGTATTCTGACCGGATTGTAAAATTAACACAAAGATCAGAATGACGACCCATTTTCAATCTTGGAGTACTACTCTGACCGGGGAGCGAAATTAACACAAAGATCAGAATGATTATCCTTTTTCAATCATGGACGAAGTATTCTGCCGGAGAGTGAAATTAACACCAAGATCAGAATGACTACCCTTTTTCAAGCATGGACGAGGTACTCTGACCGGAGAGTGAAATTAACACAAAGATCAGAATGACTGCCCTTTTTCAAGCATGGACGAGGAACTCTGCCTGGAATGTGATATTTACACAAAGATCAGAATGACTACTCTTTTTCAAGCATGGACGAGGTATTCTGACCGGAGAGTGAAAGTAACACAAAGATCCGAATGACTTCCCTTTTTCAAGCATGGACGAGGAACTCTTACCGGAATGTGAAATTAACACAAAGATCAGAATGACTACTCTTTTTCAAGCATGGACGAGGTACTCTGACCGGAGAGTGAAATTACCACAAAGATCAGAATGACTACTCTTTTTCAATCATGGACGAGGAACTCTGACCGGAATGTGAAATTAACACAAAGATCAGAATAACTACTCTTTTTCAAGCACGGACGAGGTACTCTGGCCGCAGAGTGAAATTAACACAAATATCAGAATGACTACTCTTTTTCAATCATGGACGAAGTATTCTGACCGGATTGTAAAATTAACACAAACATCAGAATGACTAACCATTTTCAATCTTGGAGTAGCTACTTTGACCGGGGAGTGAAATTAACACAAAGATCAGAATGACTACTCTTTTTCAAGCATGGACGAGGTACTCTGATCGGAGAGTGAAAGTAACACAAAGATCCGAATGACTTCCCTTTTTCAAGCATGGACGAGGAACTCTTACCGGAATGTGAAATTAACACAAAGATCACAATGACTACTCTTTTTCAAGCATGGACGAGGTACTCTGACCGTAGAGTGAAATTACCACAAAGATCAGAATGACTACTCTTTTTCAAGCATGGACGAGGAACTCTGACCGGAATGTGAAATTAACACAAAGATCAGAATAACTACTCTTTTTCAAGCACGGACGAGGTACTCTGGCCGGAGAGTGAAATTAACACAAATATCAGAATGACTACTCTTTTTCAATCATGGACGAAGTATTCTGACCGGATTGTAAAATTAACACAAAGATCAGAATGACTACCCATTTTCAATCTTGAGGTAGCTACTCTGACCGGGGAGTGAAATTAACACAAAGATCAGAATGACTACTCTTTTTCAAGCATGGACGAGGTACTCTGACCGGAATGTGAAATTAACACAAATATCAGAATGACTACTCTTTTTCAAGCATGGATGAGGTACTCTGACCGGAGAGTGAAATTAACACAAAGATCAGAATGACTACCTTTTTCAAGCATGGACGAGGAACGCTGACCGGAATGTGAAATTAACACAAAGATCAGAATGCCTATCCTTTTTCAAGCATGGACGAGGAAATCTGCCTGGAATGTGAAATTAAGACAAAGATCAGAATGACTACTCTTTTTCAAGCATGGACGAGGTACTCTGACCGGAGAGTGAAATTAACACAAAGATGAGAATGACTACTCATTTTCAATCATGGACGAAGTATTCTGACCGGATTGTAAAATTAACACAAAGATCAGAATGACGACCCATTTTCAATCTTGGAGTACTACTCTGACCGGGGAGTGAAATTAACACAAAGATCAGAATGATTATCCTTTTTCAATCATGGACGAAGTATTCTGCCGGAGAGTGAAATTAACACCAAGATCAGAATGACTACCCTTTTTCAAGCATGGACGAGGTACTCTGACCGGAGAGTGAAATTAACACAAAGATCAGAATGACTGCCCTTTTTCAAGCATGGACGAGGAACTCTGCCTGGAATGTGATATTTACACAAAGATCAGAATGACTACTCTTTTTCAAGCATGGACGAGGTATTCTGACCGGAGAGTGAAAGTAACACAAAGATCCGAATGACTTCCCTTTTTCAAGCATGGACGAGGAACTCTTACCGGAATGTGAAATTAACACAAAGATCAGAATGACTACTCTTTTTCAAGCATGGACGAGGTACTCTGACCGGAGAGTGAAATTACCACAAAGATCAGAATGACTACTCTTTTTCAATCATGGACGAGGAACTCTGACCGGAATGTGAAATTAACACAAAGATCAGAATAACTACTCTTTTTCAAGCACGGACGAGGTACTCTGGCCGCAGAGTGAAATTAACACAAATATCAGAATGACTACTCTTTTTCAATCATGGACGAAGTATTCTGACCGGATTGTAAAATTAACACAAACATCAGAATGACTAACCATTTTCAATCTTGGAGTAGCTACTCTGACCGGGGAGTGAAATTAACACAAAGATCAGAATGACTACTCTTTTTCAAGCATGGACGAGGTACTCTGATCGGAGAGTGAAAGTAACACAAAGATCCGAATGACTTCCCTTTTTCAAGCATGGACGAGGAACTCTTACCGGAATGTGAAATTAACACAAAGATCAGAATGACTACTCTTTTTCAAGCATGGACGAGGTAATCTGACCGGAGAGTGAAATTAACACAGAGATCAGAATGACTACTCTTTTTCAAGCATGGACGAGGTACTCTGACCAGAGAGTGAAAGTAACACAAAGATCCAAATGACTAATCTTTTTCAATCATGGACGAAGTATTCTGACCGGATTGTAAAATTAACACAAAGATCAGAATGACTACCCATTTTCAATCTTGGAGTAGCTACTCTGACAGGGGAGTGATATTAACACAAAGATCACAATGACTATCCTTTTTCAATAATGAACGAAGTATTCTGACCGGAGAGTGAAATTAACACAAATATCAGAATGACCTCCCCTTTTTCAAGCATGGACGAGAAACTCTGACCGGAATGTGAAATTAACACAAAGATCAGAATGACTTCTCTTTTTCAAGCATGGACGAGGAACTCTTACCGGAATGTAAAATTAACACAAAGATCAGAATGACTACCCTTTTTCAAGCATGGACGAGGAACGCTGACCGGAATGTGAAATTAACACAAAGATCAGAATGCATACCCTTTTTCAAGCATGGACGAGGAACGCTGACCGGAATGTGAAATTAACACAAAGATCAGAATGCCTACCCTTTTTCAAGCATGGACGAGGAAATCTGACACGAATGTGAAATTAACACAAAGATTAGAATAGCTACTCTTTTTCAAGCATGGACTTAATACTCTGACCGGAGAGTGAAATTAACACAAAGATCAGAATGACTACTCTTTTTCAAGCATGGACGAGGTACTCTGACCGGAGAGTGAAATTAACACAAAGATCAGAATGACTACCTTTTTCAAGCATGGACGAGGAACGCTGACCGGAATGTGAAATGAACACAAAGATCAGAATGACTACTCTTTTTCAAGCATGGACTAGGTACTCTGACCAGAGAGTGAAATTAACACAAAGATCAGAATGACTACCCTTTTTCAAGCATGGACGAGGAACTCTGACCGGAATGTGAAATAACCATAAAGAACAGAATGACTACCCTTTTTCAAGCATGGACGAGGAACTCTGATCGGAATGTGAAATTAACACAAAGATCAGAATGACTACCCATTTTCAATCTTGGAGTACTACTCTGACCGGGGAGTGAAATTAACACAAAGATCAGAATGAATACCCATTTTCAATCTTGGAGTACTACTCTGACCGGGGAGTGAAATTAACACAAAAATCAGAATGACTATCCTTTTTCAATCATGGACGAAGTATTCTGCCGGAGAGTGAAATTAACACAAAGATCAGAATGACTACCCTTTTTCAAGCATGGACGAGAATCTCTGACCGGAATGTGAAAAGAACACAAAGATCAGAATGACTACCCTTTTTCAAGCATGGACGAGGAACTCTCACCGGAATGTGAAATTAACACAAAGATCAGAATGACTACTCTTTTTCAAGCATAGACGAGGTACTTTGACCGGAGAGTGAAAGTAACACAAAGATCCGAATGACTACCCTTTTTCAAGCATGGACGAGGAACTCTGACCGGAATGTGAAATTAACACAAAGATCAGAATGTCTACTTTTTTCAAGCATGGACGAGGTACTCTGACCGGAGATTGAAATTAACACAAAGATCAGAATGACTACCTTTTTCAAGCATGGACGAGGAACTCTGACCGGAATGTGAAATTAACACAAAAATCAGAATGACAACCCTTTTTCAAGCATGGACGAGGAACGCTGACCGGAGAGTGAAATTAACACAAAGATCAGAATGACTACCTTTTTTAAGCATGGACGAGGAACTCTGACCGGAAGGTGAAATTAACACAAAGATCAGAATGACTACCCTTTTTCAAGCATGGACGAGGAACGCTGACCGGAATGTGAAATTAACACGAAGATCAAAATGCCTACCTTTTTTCAAGCATGGACGAGGAACTCTGACCGGAATGTGAAATTAACACAAAGATCAGAATGACTACTCTTTTTCAAGCATGGACGAGGTACTCTGACCGTAGAGTGAAATTACCACAAAGATCAGAATGACTACTCTTTTTCAAGCATGGACGAGGAACTCTGACCGGAATGTGAAATTAACACAAAGATCAGAATAACTACTCTTTTTCAAGCACGGACGAGGTACTCTGGCCGGAGAGTGAAATTAACACAAATATCAGAATGACTACTCTTTTTCAATCATGGACGAAGTATTCTGACCGGATTGTAAAATTAACACAAAGATCAGAATGACTACCCATTTTCAATCTTGAGGTAGCTACTCTGACCGGGGAGTGAAATTAACACAAAGATCAGAATGACTACTCTTTTTCAAGCATGGACGAGGTACTCTGATCGGAGAGTGAAATTAACACAAAGATCAGAATGACTACCATTTTTCAAGCATGGACGAGGAACTCTGACCGGAATGTGAAATTAACACAAATATCAGAATGACTACTCTTTTTCAAGCATGGATGAGGTACTCTGACCGGAGAGTGAAATTAACACAAAGATCAGAATGACTACCTTTTTCAAGCATGGACGAGGAACGCTGACCGGAACGTGAAATTAACACAAAGATCAGAATGCCTACCCTTTTTCAAGCATGGACGAGGAAATCTGCCTGGAATGTGAAATTAAGACAAAGATCAGAATGACTACTCTTTTTCAAGCATGGACGAGGTACTCTGACCGGAGAGTGAAATTAACACAAAGATGAGAATGACTACTCATTTTCAATCATGGACGAAGTATTCTGACCGGATTGTAAAATTAACACAAAGATCAGAATGACGACCCATTTTCAATCTTGGAGTACTACTCTGACCGGGGAGTGAAATTAACACAAAGATCAGAATGATTATCCTTTTTCAATCATGGACGAAGTATTCTGCCGGAGAGTGAAATTAACACCAAGATCAGAATGACTACCCTTTTTCAAGCATGGACGAGGTACTCTGACCGGAGAGTGAAATTAACACAAAGATCAGAATGACTGCCCTTTTTCAAGCATGGACGAGGAACTCTGCCTGGAATGTGATATTTACACAAAGATCAGAATGACTACTCTTTTTCAAGCATGGACGAGGTATTCTGACCAGAGAGTGAAAGTAACACAAAGATCCGAATGACTTCCCTTTTTCAAGCATGGACGAGGAACTCTTACCGGAATGTGAAATTAACACAAAGATCAGAATGACTACTCTTTTTCAAGCATGGACGAGGTACTCTGACCGGAGAGTGAAATTACCACAAAGATCAGAATGACTACTCATTTTCAATCATGGACGAGGAACTCTGACCGGAATGTGAAATTAACACAAAGATCAGAATAACTACTCTTTTTCAAGCACGGACGAGGTACTCTGGCCGGAGAGTGAAATTAACACAAATATCAGAATGACTACTCTTTTTCAATCATGGACGAAGTATTCTGACCGGATTGTAAAATTAACACAAACATCAGAATGACTACCCATTTTCAATCTTGGAGTAGCTACTCTGACCGGGGAGTGAAATTAACACAAAGATCAGAATGACTACTCTTTTTCAAGCATGGACGAGGTACTCTGATCGGAGAGTGAAAGTAACACAAAGATCCGAATGACTTCCCTTTTTCAAGCATGGACGAGGAACTCTTACCGGAATGTGAAATTAACACAAAGATCAGAATGACTACTCTTTTTCAAGCATGGACGAGGTAATCTGACCGGAGAGTGAAATTAACACAAAGATCAGAATGACTACTCTTTTTCAAACATGGACGAGGTACTCTGACCAGAGAGTGAAAGTAACACAAAGATCCAAATGACTAATCTTTTTCAATCATGGACGAAGTATTCTGACCGGATTGTAAAATTAACACAAAGATCAGAATGACTACCCATTTTCAATCTTGGAGTAGCTACTCTGACAGGGGAGTGATATTAACACACAGATCAGAATGACTATCCTTTTTCAATAATGAACGAAGTATTCTGACCGGAGAGTGAAATTAACACAAATATCAGAATGACCTCACCTTTTTCAAGCATGGACGAGAAACTCTGACCGGAATGTGAAATTAACACAAAGATCAGAATGACTTCTCTTTTTCAAGCATGGACGAGGTACTCTAACCGGAGAGTGAAATTAACACAAAGATCAGAATGACTACCATTTTTTCAAGCATGGACGAGGAACTCTTACCGGAATGTAAAATTACCACAAAGATCAGAATGACTACCCTTTTTCAAGCATGGACGAGGAACGCTGACCGGAATGTGAAATTAACACAAAGATCAGAATGCATACCCTTTTTCAAGCATGGACGAGGAACTCTGACCGGAAAGTGAAATTAACACAAAGATTAGAATAGCTACTCTTTTTCAAGCATGGACGAAATACTCTGACCGGAGAGTGAAATTAACACAAAGATCAGAATGACTACTCTTTTTCAAGCATGGACGAGGTACTCTGACCGGAGAGTGAAATTAACACAAAGATCAGAATGACTACCTTTTTCAAGCATGGACGAGGAACGCTGACCGGAATGTGAAATGAACACAAATATCAGAATGACTACTCTTTTTCAAGCATGGACTAGCTACTCTGACCGGAGAGTGAAATTAACACAAAAATCAGAATGACTACCCTTTTTCAAGCATGGACGAGGAACTCTGACCGGAATGTGAAATAACCACAAAGAACAGAATGACTACCCTTTTTCAAGCATGGACGAGGAACTCTGATCGGAATGTGAAATTAACACAAAGATCAGAATGACTACCCATTTTCAATCTTGGAGTACTACTCTGACCGGGGAGTGAAATTAACACAAAGATCAGAATGACTACCCATTTTCAATCTTGGAGTACAACTCTGACCGGGGAGTGAAATTAACACAAAAATCAGAATGACTATCCTTTTTCAATCATGGACGAAGTATTCTGCCGGAGAGTGAAATTAACACAAAGATCAGAATGACTACCCTTTTTCAAGCATGGACGAGAATCTCTGACCGGAATGTGAAATTAACACAAAGGTCAGAATGACTACTCTTTTTCAAGCATGGATGAGGTACTCTGACCAGAGAGTGAAATTAACACAAAGATCAGAATGACTACCCATTTTCAAGCATGGACGAGGAACTCTCACCGGAATGTGAAATTAACACAAAGATCAGAATGACTACTCTTTTTCAAGCATAGACGAGGTACTTTGACCGGAGAGTGAAAGTAACACAAAGATCCGAATGACTTCCCTTTTTCAAGCATGGACGAGGAACTCTTACCGGAATGTGAAATTAACACAAAGATCAGAATGACTACTCTTTTTCAAGCATGGACGAGGTACTCTGACCGGAGAGTGAAATTAACACAAAGATCAGAATGACTACCCTTTTTCAAGCATGGACGAGGAACTCTGACCGGAATGTGAAATTAACACAAAGATCAGAATGACTACTCTTTTTCAAGCATGGACGAGGAACGCTGACCAGAATTTGAAATTAACACAAAGATCAGAATGACTACTCTTTTTCAAGCATGGACGAGGTACTCTGACCAGAGAGTGAAAGTAACACAAAGATCAGAATGACTACTCTTTTTCAATCATGGACGAAGTATTCTGACCGAATTGTAAAATTAACACAAAGATCAGAATGAATACCCATTTTCAATCTTGGAGTAGCTACTCTGACAGGGGAGTGATATTAACACAAAGATCAGAATGACTATCCTTTTTCAATCATGGACGAAATACTCTGACCGGAGAGTTAAATTAACACAAATATCAGAATGACTACCCTTTTTCAAGAATGGACGAGGAACTCTGACCGGAATGTGAAATTGACACAAAGATCAGAATGACTACCCCTTTTCAAGCATGGACGAGGAACGCTGACCAGAATGTGAAATTAACACAAAGATCAGAATGACTACTCTTTTTCAAGCATGGACGAGGTACTCTGACTGGAGAGTGAAATTAACACAAAGATCAGAATGACTACCTTTTTCAAGCATGGACGAGGAACTCTGACCGGAATGTGAAATTAACACAAAGATCAGAATGACTACCCCTTTTCAAGCATGGACGAGGAACGCTGACCGGAATGTGAAATTAAAACAAAGATCAGAATGCCTACCTTTTTTCAACCATGGACGAGGAACTCTGACCGGAATGTGAAATTAACACAAAGATCAGAATGACTACCCTTTTTCAAGCATGGACGAGGAACGCTGACCGGAATGTGAAATTAAAACAAAGATCAGAATGCCTACCCTTTTTTAAGCATGGACGAGGAACTCTGACCGGATTGTGAAATTAACACAAAGATCAGAATGACTACTCTTTTTCAAGCATGGACGAGGTACTCTGACCGGAGAGTGAAATTAACACAAAGATCAGAATTACTACTCTTTTTCAAGCATGGACGAGATACTCTGACCAGAGAGTGAAAGAAACACAAAGATCCGAATGACTACTCTTTTTCAATCATGTACGAAGTATTCTGACCGAATTGTAAAATTAACACAAAGATCAGAATGAATACCCATTTTCAATCTTGGAGTAGCTACTCTGACAGGGGAGTGATATTAACACAAAGATCAGAATGACTATCCTTTTTCAATCATGGACGAAGTATTCTGACCGGAGAGTGAAATTAACACAAATATCAGAATTACCTCCCCTTTTTCAAGCATGGACGAGAAACTCTGACCGGAATGTGAAATTAACACAAAGATCAGAATGACTTCTCTTTTTCAAGCATAGACGAGGTACTCTGACCGGAGAGTGAAATTAACACAAAGATCAGAATGACTACCATTTTTCAAGCATGGACGAGGAACTCTGACCGGAATGTAAAATTAACACAAAGATCAGAATGACTACCCTTTTTCAAGCATGGACGAGGAACGCTGACCGGAATGTGAAATTAACACAAAGATCAGAATGCCTACCCTTTTTCAAGCATGGACGAGGAACTCTGACCGGAATGTGAAATTAACACAAAGATCAGAATGACTACTCTTTTTCAAGCATGGACGAAATACTCTGACCGGAGAGTTAAATTAACACAAATATCAGAATGACTACCCTTTTTCAAGCATGGACGAGGAACTCTGACCGGAGAGTGAAATTACCACAAAGATCAGAATGACTACCCTTTTTCAAGCATGGACGAGGAACTCTGATCGGAATGTGAAATTAACACAAAGATCAGAATGACTACCCATTTTCAATCTTGGAGTACTACTCTGACCGGGGAGTGAAATTAACACAAAGATCAGAATGACTACCCATTTTCAATCTTGCAGTACTACTCTGACTGGGGAGTGAAATTAACACAAAGATCAGAATGACTATCCTTTTTCAATCATGGACGAAGTATTCTGCCGGAGAGTGAAATTAACACAAAGATCAGAATGACTACCCTTTTTCAAGCATGGAGGAGAAACTCTGACCGGAATGTGAAATTAACACAAAGATCAGAATGACTACTCTTTTTCAAGCATGGACGAAATACTCTGACCGGAGAGTGAAATTAACACAAAGATCAGAATGACTACTCTTTTTCAAGCATGGACGAGGTACTCTGACCGGAGAGTAAAACGTAACACAAAGATCCGAATGACTTCCCTTTTTTAAGCATGGACGAGGAACTCTTACCGGAATGTGAAATTAACACAAAGATCAGAATGACTACTCTTTTTCAAGCATGGACGAGGTACTCTGACCGGAGAGTGAAATTAACACAAAGATCAGAATGACTACCTTTTTCAAGCATGGACGAGGAACTCTGACCGGAATGTGAAATTAACACAAAGATCAGAATGACTACCCTTTTTCAAGCATGGACGAGGAACGCTGACCAGAATTTGAAATTAACACAAAGATCAGAATAACTACTCTTTTTCAAGCATGGAGGAGGTACTCTGACCGGAGAGTGAAATTAACACAAAGATCAGAATGACTACTCTTTTTCAAGCATGGACGAGGAACTCTGACCGGAATGTGAAATTAACACAAAGATCAGAATGACTACCCTTTTTCAAGCATGGACGAGGAACGCTGACCGGAATGTGAAATTAAAACAATGATCAGAATGCCTACCCTTTTTCAAGCATGGACGAGGAACTCTGACCGGAATATGAAATTAACACAAAGATCAGAATGACTACTCTTTTTCAAGCATAGACGAGGTACTCTGACCGGAGAGTGAAATTAACACAAAGATCAGAATGACTACTCTTTTTCAAGCATGGACGAGGTACTCTGACCAGAAAGTGAAAGTAACACAAAGATCCGAATGACTACTCTTTTTCAATCATGGACGAAGTATTCTGACCGAATTGTAAAATTAACACAAAGATCAGAATGACTACCCTTTTTCAAGCATGGACGAGGAACTCTGACAAGGGAGTGATATTAACACAAAGATCAGAATGACTACTCTTTTTCAAGCATGGACGAGGTACTCTGACCAGAGAGTGAAAGTAACACAAAGATCAGAATGACTACTCTTTTTCAATCATGGACGAAGTATTCTGACCGAATTGTAAAATTAACACAAAGATCAGAATGAATACCCATTTTCAATCTTGGAGTAGCTACTCTGACAGGGGAGTGATATTAACACAAAGATCAGAATGACTATCCTTTTTCAATCATGGACGAAATACTCTGACCGGAGAGTTAAATTAACACAAATATCAGAATGACTACCCTTTTTCAAGAATGGACGAGGAACTCTGACCGGAATGTGAAATTGACACAAAGATCAGAATGACTACCCCTTTTCAAGCATGGACGAGGAACGCTGACCAGAATGTGAAATTAACACAAAGATCAGAATGACTACTCTTTTTCAAGCATGGACGAGGTACTCTGACTGGAGAGTGAAATTAACACAAAGATCAGAATGACTACCTTTTTCAAGCATGGACGAGGAACTCTGACCGGAATGTGAAATTAACACAAAGATCAGAATGACTACCCCTTTTCAAGCATGGACGAGGAACGCTGACCGGAATGTGAAATTAAAACAAAGATCAGAATGCCTACCTTTTTTCAACCATGGACGAGGAACTCTGACCGGAATGTGAAATTAACACAAAGATCAGAATGACTACCCTTTTTCAAGCATGGACGAGGAACGCTGACCGGAATGTGAAATTAAAACAAAGATCAGAATGCCTACCCTTTTTTAAGCATGGACGAGGAACTCTGACCGGATTGTGAAATTAACACAAAGATCAGAATGACTACTCTTTTTCAAGCATGGACGAGGTACTCTGACCGGAGAGTGAAATTAACACAAAGATCAGAATTACTACTCTTTTTCAAGCATGGACGAGATACTCTGACCAGAGAGTGAAAGAAACACAAAGATCCGAATGACTACTCTTTTTCAATCATGTACGAAGTATTCTGACCGAATTGTAAAATTAACACAAAGATCAGAATGAATACCCATTTTCAATCTTGGAGTAGCTACTCTGACAGGGGAGTGATATTAACACAAAGATCAGAATGACTATCCTTTTTCAATCATGGACGAAGTATTCTGACCGGAGAGTGAAATTAACACAAATATCAGAATTACCTCCCCTTTTTCAAGCATGGACGAGAAACTCTGACCGGAATGTGAAATTAACACAAAGATCAGAATGACTTCTCTTTTTCAAGCATAGACGAGGTACTCTGACCGGAGAGTGAAATTAACACAAAGATCAGAATGACTACCATTTTTCAAGCATGGACGAGGAACTCTGACCGGAATGTAAAATTAACACAAAGATCAGAATGACTACCCTTTTTCAAGCATGGACGAGGAACGCTGACCGGAATGTGAAATTAACACAAAGATCAGAATGCCTACCCTTTTTCAAGCATGGACGAGGAACTCTGACCGGAATGTGAAATTAACACAAAGATCAGAATGACTACTCTTTTTCAAGCATGGACGAAATACTCTGACCGGAGAGTTAAATTAACACAAATATCAGAATGACTACCCTTTTTCAAGCATGGACGAGGAACTCTGACCGGAGAGTGAAATTACCACAAAGATCAGAATGACTACCCTTTTTCAAGCATGGACGAGGAACTCTGATCGGAATGTGAAATTAACACAAAGATCAGAATGACTACCCATTTTCAATCTTGGAGTACTACTCTGACCGGGGAGTGAAATTAACACAAAGATCAGAATGACTACCCATTTTCAATCTTGCAGTACTACTCTGACTGGGGAGTGAAATTAACACAAAGATCAGAATGACTATCCTTTTTCAATCATGGACGAAGTATTCTGCCGGAGAGTGAAATTAACACAAAGATCAGAATGACTACCCTTTTTCAAGCATGGAGGAGAAACTCTGACCGGAATGTGAAATTAACACAAAGATCAGAATGACTACTCTTTTTCAAGCATGGACGAAATACTCTGACCGGAGAGTGAAATTAACACAAAGATCAGAATGACTACTCTTTTTCAAGCATGGACGAGGTACTCTGACCGGAGAGTAAAACGTAACACAAAGATCCGAATGACTTCCCTTTTTTAAGCATGGACGAGGAACTCTTACCGGAATGTGAAATTAACACAAAGATCAGAATGACTACTCTTTTTCAAGCATGGACGAGGTACTCTGACCGGAGAGTGAAATTAACACAAAGATCAGAATGACTACCTTTTTCAAGCATGGACGAGGAACTCTGACCGGAATGTGAAATTAACACAAAGATCAGAATGACTACCCTTTTTCAAGCATGGACGAGGAACGCTGACCAGAATTTGAAATTAACACAAAGATCAGAATAACTACTCTTTTTCAAGCATGGAGGAGGTACTCTGACCGGAGAGTGAAATTAACACAAAGATCAGAATGACTACTCTTTTTCAAGCATGGACGAGGAACTCTGACCGGAATGTGAAATTAACACAAAGATCAGAATGACTACCCTTTTTCAAGCATGGACGAGGAACGCTGACCGGAATGTGAAATTAAAACAATGATCAGAATGCCTACCCTTTTTCAAGCATGGACGAGGAACTCTGACCGGAATATGAAATTAACACAAAGATCAGAATGACTACTCTTTTTCAAGCATAGACGAGGTACTCTGACCGGAGAGTGAAATTAACACAAAGATCAGAATGACTACTCTTTTTCAAGCATGGACGAGGTACTCTGACCAGAAAGTGAAAGTAACACAAAGATCCGAATGACTACTCTTTTTCAATCATGGACGAAGTATTCTGACCGAATTGTAAAATTAACACAAAGATCAGAATGACTACCCTTTTTCAAGCATGGACGAGGAACTCTGACAAGGGAGTGATATTAACACAAAGATCAGAATGACTATCCTTTTTCAATCATGGACGACGTATTTTACCGGAGAGTGAAATTAACACAAAGAACAGAATGACCTCCCCTTTTTCAAGCATGGACGAGAAACTCTGACCGGAATGTGAAATTAACACAAAGATCAGAATGACTTCTCTTTTTCAAGCATGGACGAGGTACTCTGACCGGAGAGTGAAATTAACACAAAGATCAGAATGAAAACCATTTTTCAAGCATAGACGAGGAACTCTTACCGGAATGTAAAATTAACACAAAGATCAGAATGACTACCCTTTTTCAAGAATGGACGAGGAACGCTGACCGGAATGTGAAATTAACACAAAGATCAGAATGACTACTCTTTTTCAAGCATGGACTAGGTACTCTGACCGGAGAGTGAAATTAACACAAAGATCAGAATGACTACCCTTTTTCAAGCATGGACGAGGAACTCTGACCGGAATGTAAAAATTAACACAAAGATCAGAATGACTACCTTTTTCAAGCATGGACGAGGAACTCTGACCGGAATGTGAAATTAACACAAAGATCAGAATGACTACCCTTTTTCAAGCATGGACGAGGAACGCTGACCAGAATTTGAAATTAACACAAAGATCAGAATGACTACTCTTTTTCAAGCATGGAGGAGGTACTCTGACCGGAGAGTGAAATTAACACAAAGATCAGAATGACTACTCCTTTTCAAGCATGGACGAGGAACTCTGACCGGAATGTGAAATTAACACAAAGATCAGAATGACTACCCTTTTTCAAGCATGGACGAGGAACGCTGACCGGAATGTGAAATTAAAACAAAGATCAGAATGCCTACCCTTTTTCAAGCATGGACGAGGAACTCTGACCGGAATATGAAATTAACACAAAGATCAGAATGACTACTCTTTTTCAAGCATGGACGAGGTACTCTGACCAGAGAGTGAAAGTAACACAAAGATCCGAATGACTACTCTTTTTCAATCATGGACGAAGTATTCTGACCGAATTGTAAAATAAACACAAAGATCAGAATGACTACCCATTTTCAATCTTGGAGTAGCTACTCTGACAGGGGAGTGATATTAACACAAAGATCAGAATGACTATCCTTTTTCAATCATGGACGACGTATTTTACCGGAGAGTGAAATTAACACAAAGATCAGAATGACCTCCCCTTTTTCAAGCATGCACGAGAAACTCTGACCGGAATGTGAAATTAACACAAAGATCAGAATGACTTCTCTTTTTGAAGCATGGACGAGGTACTCTGACCGGAGAGTGAAATTAACACAAAGATCAGAATGAAAACCATTTTTCAAGCATAGACGAGGAACTCTTACCGGAATGTAAAATTAACACAAAGATCAGAATGACTACCCATTTTCAATCTTGCAGTACTACTCTGACTGGGGAGTGAAATTAACACAAAGATCAGAATGACTATCCTTTTTCAATCATGGACGAAGTATTCTGCCGGAGAGTGAAATTAACACAAAGATCAGAATGACTACCCTTTTTCAAGCATGGAGGAGAAACTCTGACCGGAATGTGAAATTAACACAAAGATCAGAATGACTACTCTTTTTCAAGCATGGACGAAATACTCTGACCGGAGAGTGAAATTAACACAAAGATCAGAATGACTACTCTTTTTCAAGCATGGACGAGGTACTCTGACCGGAGAGTAAAACGTAACACAAAGATCCGAATGACTTCCCTTTTTTAAGCATGGACGAGGAACTCTTACCGGAATGTGAAATTAACACAAAGATCAGAATGACTACTCTTTTTCAAGCATGGACGAGGTACTCTGACCGGAGAGTGAAATTAACACAAAGATCAGAATGACTACCTTTTTCAAGCATGGACGAGGAACTCTGACCGGAATGTGAAATTAACACAAAGATCAGAATGACTACCCTTTTTCAAGCATGGACGAGGAACGCTGACCAGAATTTGAAATTAACACAAAGATCAGAATGACTACTCTTTTTCAAGCATGGAGGAGGTACTCTGACCGGAGAGTGAAATTAACACAAAGATCAGAATGACTACTCTTTTTCAAGCATGGACGAGGAACTCTGACCGGAATGTGAAATTAACACAAAGATCAGAATGACTACCCTTTTTCAAGCATGGACGAGGAACGCTGACCGGAATGTGAAATTAAAACAAAGATCAGAATGCCTACCCTTTTTCAAGCATGGACGAGGAACTCTGACCGGAATATGAAATTAACACAAAGATCAGAATGACTACTCTTTTTCAAGCATGGACGAGGTACCTGACCGGAGAGTGAAATTAACACAAAGATCAGAATGACTACTCTTTTTCAAGCATGGACGAGGTACTCTGACCAGAAAGTGAAAGTAACACAAAGATCCGAATGACTACTCTTTTTCAATCATGGACGAAGTATTCTGACCGAATTGTAAAATTAACACAAAGATCAGAATGACTACCCATTTTCAATCTTGGAGTAGCTACTCTGACAGGGGAGTGATATTAACACAAAGATCAGAATGACTATCCTTTTTCAATCATGGACGACGTATTTTACCGGAGAGTGAAATTAACACAAAGATCAGAATGACCTCCCCTTTTTCAAGCATGGACGAGAAACTCTGACCGGAATGTGAAATTAACACAAAGATCAGAATGACTTCTCTTTTTCAAGCATGGACGAGGTACTCTGACCGGAGAGTGAAATTAACACAAAGATCAGAATGAAAACCATTTTTCAAGCATAGACGAGGAACTCTTACCGGAATGTAAAATTAACACAAAGATCAGAATGACTACCCTTTTTCAAGAATGGACGAGGAACGCTGACCGGAATGTGAAATTAACACAAAGATCAGAATGACTACTCTTTTTCAAGCATGGACTAGGTACTCTGACCGGAGAGTGAAATTAACACAAAGATCAGAATGACTACCCTTTTTCAAGCATGGACGAGGAACTCTGACCGGAATGTAAAAATTAACACAAAGATCAGAATGACTACCTTTTTCAAGCATGGACGAGGAACTCTGACCGGAATGTGAAATTAACACAAAGATCAGAATGACTACCCTTTTTCAAGCATGGACGAGGAACGCTGACCAGAATTTGAAATTAACACAAAGATCAGAATGACTACTCTTTTTCAAGCATGGAGGAGGTACTCTGACCGGAGAGTGAAATTAACACAAAGATCAGAATGACTACTCTTTTTCAAGCATGGACGAGGAACTCTGACCGGAATGTGAAATTAACACAAAGATCAGAATGACTACCCTTTTTCAAGCATGGACGAGGAACGCTGACCGGAATGTGAAATTAAAACAAAGATCAGAATGCCTACCCTTTTTCAAGCATGGACGAGGAACTCTGACCGGAATATGAAATTAACACAAAGATCAGAATGACTACTCTTTTTCAAGCATGGACGAGGTACTCTGACCGGAGAGTGAAATTAACACAAAGATCAGAATGACTACTCTTTTTCAAGCATGGACGAGGTACTCTGACCAGAGAGTGAAAGTAACACAAAGATCCGAATGACTACTCTTTTTCAATCATGGACGAAGTATTCTGACCGAATTGTAAAATTAACACAAAGATCAGAATGACTACCCATTTTCAATCTTGGAGTAGCTACTCTGACAGGGGAGTGATATTAACACAAAGATCAGAATGACTATCCTTTTTCAATCATGGACGACGTATTTTACCGGAGAGTGAAATTAACACAAAGATCAGAATGACCTCCCCTTTTTCAAGCATGCACGAGAAACTCTGACCGGAATGTGAAATTAACACAAAGATCAGAATGACTTCTCTTTTTCAAGCATGGACGAGGTACTCTGACCGGAGAGTGAAATTAACACAAAGATCAGAATGAAAACCATTTTTCAAGCATAGACGAGGAACTCTTACCGGAATGTAAAATTAACACAAAGATCAGAATGACTACCCTTTTTCAAGAATGGACGAGGAACGCTGACCGGAATGTGAAATTAACACAAAGATCAGAATGACTACTCATTTTCAAGCATGGACTAGGTACTCTGACCGGAGAGTGAAATTAACACAAAGATCAGAATGACTACCCTTTTTCAAGCATGGACGAGGAACTCTGACCGGAATGTAAAAATTAACACAAAGATCAGAATGACTACCCTTTTTCAAGCATGGACGAGGAACTCTGATCGGAATGTGAAATTAACACAAAGATCAGAATGACTACTCTTTTTAAAGCATGGACTAGGTACTCTGACCGGAGAGTGAAATTAACACAAAGATCAGAATGACTACCTTTTTCAAGCAACGGACGAGGAAGTCTGACCGGAATGTGAAATTAACCCAAAGATCAGAATGACTACCCTTTTTCAAGCATGGACGAGGAACGCTGACCGGAATGTGAAATTAACACAAAGATCAGAATGCCTACCCTTTTTCAAGCATGGACGAGGAACTCTCACCAGAATGTGAAATTAACACAAAGATCCGAATGACTACTCTTTTTCAAGCATAAACGAGGTACTCTGACCGGAGAGTGAAATTAACACAAAGATCAGAATGACTTCCCTTTTTCAAGCATGGACGAGGAACTCTGACCGGAATGTGAAATTATCACAAAGATCAGAATGACTACTCTTTTTCAAGCATGGACGAAGCACTCTGACCGGAGAGTGAAATTAACACAAAGATCAGAATGACAACCTTTTTCAAGCATGGACGAGGAACTCTGTCAGGAATGTGAAATTAACACAAATATCAGAATGACTACCCTTTTTCAAGACTGTACGAGGAACGCTGACCAGGAAGGGGAAATTAACACAAAGATCAGAATGACTACTCTTTTTCAAGCATGGACGAGGTACTTTGACCGGAGAGTGAAATTAACACAAAGATCAGAATGACTACCTTTTTCAAGCATGGACGAGGAACTCTGACCGGAATGTGAAATTAAAACAAAGATCAGAATACCTACCCTTTTTCAATCATGGACGAGGAACTCTCACCAGAATGTGAAATTAACACGAAGATCAAAATGCCTACCCTTTTTCAAGCATGGACGAGGAACTCTGACCGGAATGTGAAATTAACACAAAGATCACAATGACTACTCTTTTTCAAGCATGGACGAGGTACTCTGACCGTAGAGTGAAATTACCACAAAGATCAGAATGACTACTCTTTTTCAAGCATGGACGAGGAACTCTGACCGGAATGTGAAATTAACACAAAGATCAGAATAACTACTCTTTTTCAAGCACGGACGAGGTACTCTGGCCGGAGAGTGAAATTAACACAAATATCAGAATGACTACTCTTTTTCAATCATGGACGAAGTATTCTGACCGGATTGTAAAATTAACACAAAGATCAGAATGACTACCCATTTTCAATCTTGAGGTAGCTACTCTGACCGGGGAGTGAAATTAACACAAAGATCAGAATGACTACTCTTTTTCAAGCATGGACGAGGTACTCTGATCGGAGAGTGAAATTAACACAAAGATCAGAATGACTACCATTTTTCAAGCATGGACGAGGAACTCTGACCGGAATGTGAAATTAACACAAATATCAGAATGACTACTCTTTTTCAAGCATGGATGAGGTACTCTTACCGGAGAGTGAAATTAACACAAAGATCAGAATGACTACCTTTTTCAAGCATGGACGAGGAACGCTGACCGGAATGTGAAATTAACACAAAGATCAGAATGCCTATCCTTTTTCAAGCATGGACGAGGAAATCTGCCTGGAATGTGAAATTAAGACAAAGATCAGAATGACTACTCTTTTTCAAGCATGGACGAGGTACTCTGACCGGAGAGTGAAATTAACACAAAGATGAGAATGACTACTCATTTTCAATCATGGACGAAGTATTCTGACCGGATTGTAAAATTAACACAAAGATCAGAATGACGACCCATTTTCAATCTTGGAGTACTACTCTGACCGGGGAGTGAAATTAACACAAAGATCAGAATGATTATCCTTTTTCAATCATGGACGAAGTATTCTGCCGGAGAGTGAAATTAACACCAAGATCCGAATGACTACCCTTTTTCAAGCATGGACGAGGTACTCTGACCGGAGAGTGAAATTAACACAAAGATCAGAATGACTGCCCTTTTTCAAGCATGGACGAGGAACTCTGCCTGGAATGTGATATTTACACAAAGATCAGAATGACTACTCTTTTTCAAGCATGGACGAGGTATTCTGACCGGAGAGTGAAAGTAACACAAAGATCCGAATGACTTCCCTTTTTCAAGCATGGACAAGGAACTCTTACCGGAATGTGAAATTAACACAAAGATCAGAATGCCTATCCTTTTTCAAGCATGGACGAGGAAATCTGCCTGGAATGTGAAATTAAGACAAAGATCAGAATGACTACTCTTTTTCAAGCATGGACGAGGTACTCTGACCGGAGAGTGAAATTAACACAAAGATCAGAATGACTACCCTTTTTCAAGCATGGACGAGGAACTCTGACCGGAATGTAAAAATTAACACAAAGATCAGAATGACTACCTTTTAAAAGCATGGACGAGGAACTCTGACCGGATTGTGAAATTAACACAAAGATCAGAATGACTACCCTTTTTCAAGCATGGACGAGGAACGCTGACCAGAATTTGAAATTAACACAAAGATCAGAATGACTACTCTTTTTCAAGCATGGAGGAGGTACTCTGACCGGAGAGTGAAATTAACACAAAGATCAGAATGACTACTCTTTTTCAAGCATGGACGAGGAACTCTGACCGGAATGTGAAATTAACACAAAGATCAGAATGACTACCCTTTTTCAAGAATGGACGAGGAACGCTGACCGGAATGTGAAATTAAAACAAAGATCAGAATGCCTACCCTTTTTCAAGCATGGACGAGGAACTCTGACCGGAATATGAAATTAACACAAAGATCAGAATGACTACTCTTTTTCAAGCATGGACGAGGTACTCTGACCGGAGAGTGAAATTAACACAAAGATCAGAATGACTACTCTTTTTCAAGCATGGACGAGGTACTCTGACCAGAGAGTGAAAGTAACACAAAGATCCGAATGACTACTCTTTTTCAATCATGGACGAAGTATTCTGACCGAATTGTAAAATTAACACAAAGATCAGAATGACTACCCATTTTCAATCTTGGAGTAGCTACTCTGACAGGGGAGTGATATTAACACAAAGATCAGAATGACTATCCTTTTTCAATCATGGACGACGTATTTTACCGGAGAGTGAAATTAACACAAAGATCAGAATGACCTCCCCTTTTTCAAGCATGGACGAGAAACTCTGACCGGAATGTGAAATTAACACAAAGATCAGAATGACTTCTCTTTTTCAAGCATGGACGAGGTACTCTGACCGGAGAGTGAAATTAACACAAAGATCAGAATGAAAACCATTTTTCAAGCATAGACGAGGAACTCTTACCGGAATGTAAAATTAACACAAAGATCAGAATGACTACCCTTTTTCAAGAATGGACGAGGAACGCTGACCGGAATGTGAAATTAGCACAAAGATCAGAATGACTACTCTTTTTCAAGCATGGACTAGGTACTCTGACCGGAGAGTGAAATTAACACAAAGATCAGAATGACTACCCTTTTTCAAGCATGGACGAGGAACTCTGACCGGAATGTAAAAATTAACACAAAGATCAGAATGACTACCCTTTTTCAAGCATGGACGAGGAACTCTGATCGGAATGTGAAATTAACACAAAGATCAGAATGACTACTCTTTTTAAAGCATGGACTAGGTACTCTGACCGGAGAGTGAAATTAACACAAAGATCAGAATGACTACCTTTTTCAAGCAACGGACGAGGAAGTCTGACCGGAATGTGAAATTAACACAAAGATCAGAATGACTACCCTTTTTCAAGCATGGACGAGGAACGCTGACCGGAATGTGAAATTAACACAAAGATCAGAATGCCTACCCTTTTTCAAGCATGGACGAGGAACTCTCACCGGAATGTGAAATTAACACAAAGATCCGAATGACTACTCTTTTTCAAGCATAAACGAGGTACTCTGACCGGAGAGTGAAATTAACACAAAGATCAGAATGACTTCCCTTTTTCAAGCATGGACGAGGAACTCTGACCGGAATGTGAAATTATCACAAAGATCAGAATGACTACTCTTTTTCAAGCATGGACGAAGCACTCTGACCGGAGAGTGAAATTAACACAAAGATCAGAATGACAACCTTTTTCAAGAATGGACGAGGAACGCTGACCGGAATGTGAAATTAGCACAAAGATCAGAATGACTACTCTTTTTCAAGCATGGACTAGGTACTCTGACCGGAGAGTGAAATTAACACAAAGATCACAATGACTACTCTTTTTCAAGCATGGACGAGGTACTCTGACCTTAGAGTGAAATTACCACAGAGATCAGAATGACTACTCTTTTTCAAGCATGGACGAGGAACTCTGACCGGAATGTGAAATTAACACAAAGATCAGAATAACTACTCTTTTTCAAGCACGGACGAGGTACTCTGGCCGGAGAGTGAAATTAACACAAATATCAGAATGACTACTCTTTTTCAATCATGGACGAAGTATTCTGACCGGATTGTAAAATTAACACAAAGATCAGAATGACTACCCATTTTCAATCTTGAGGTAGCTACTCTGACCGGGGAGTGAAATTAACACAAAGATCAGAATGACTACTCTTTTTCAAGCATGGACGAGGTACTCTGATCGGAGAGTGAAATTAACACAAAGATCAGAATGACTACCATTTTTCAAGCATGGACGAGGAACTCTGACCGGAATGTGAAATTAACACAAATATCAGAATGACCACTCTTTTTCAAGCATGGATGAGGTACTCTTACCGGAGAGTGAAATTAACACAAAGATCAGAATGACTACCTTTTTCAAGCATGGACGAGGAACGCTGACCGGAATGTGAAATTAACACAAAGATCAGAATGCCTATCCTTTTTCAAGCATGGACGAGGAAATCTGCCTGGAATGTGAAATTAAGACAAAGATCAGAATGACTACTCTTTTTCAAGCATGGACGAGGTACTCTGACCGGAGAGTGAAATTAACACAAAGATGAGAATGACTACTCATTTTCAATCATGGACGAAGTATTCTGACCGGATTGTAAAATTAACACAAAGATCAGAATGACGACCCATTTTCAATCTTGGAGTACTACTCTGACCGGGGAGTGAAATTAACACAAAGATCAGAATGATTATCCTTTTTCAATCATGGACGAAGTATTCTGCCGGAGAGTGAAATTAACACCAAGATCAGAATGACTACCCTTTTTCAAGCATGGACGAGGTACTCTGACCGGAGAGTGAAATTAACACAAAGATCAGAATGACTGCCCTTTTTCAAGCATGGACGAGGAACTCTGCCTGGAATGTGATATTTACACAAAGATCAGAATGACTACTCTTTTTCAAGCATGGACGAGGTATTCTGACCGGAGAGTGAAAGTAACACAAAGATCCGAATGACTTCCCTTTTTCAAGCATGGACGAGGAACTCTTACCGGAGAGTGAAATTACCACAAAGATCAGAATGACTACTCTTTTTCAATCATGGACGAGGAACTCTGACCGGAATGTGAAATTAACACAAAGATCAGAATAACTACTCTTTTTCAAGCACGGACGAGGTACTCTGGCCGCAGAGTGAAATTAACACAAATATCAGAATGACTACTCTTTTTCAATCATGGACGAAGTATTCTGACCGGATTGTAAAATTAACACAAACATCAGAATGACTACCCATTTTCAATCTTGGAGTAGCTACTCTGACCGGGGAGTGAAATTAACACAAAGATCAGAATGACTACTCTTTTTCAAGCATGGACGAGGTACTCTGATCGGAGAGTGAAAGTAACACAAAGATCCGAATGACTTCCCTTTTTCAAGCATGGACGAGGAACTCTTACCGGAATGTGAAATTAACACAAAGATCAGAATGACTACTCTTTTTCAAGCATGGACGAGGTAATCTGACCGGAGAGTGAAATTAACACAGAGATCAGAATGACTACTCTTTTTCAAGCATGGACGAGGTACTCTGACCAGAGAGTGAAAGTAACACAAAGATCCAAATGACTAATCTTTTTCAATCATGGACGAAGTATTCTGACCGGATTGTAAATTAACACAAAGATCAGAATGACTACCCATTTTCAATCTTGGAGTAGCTACTCTGACAGGGGAGTGATATTAACACAAAGATCACAATGACTATCCTTTTTCAATAATGAACGAAGTATTCTGACCGGAGAGTGAAATTAACACAAATATCAGAATGACCTCCCCTTTTTCAAGCATGGACGAGAAACTCTGACCGGAATGTGAAATTAACACAAAGATCAGAATGACTTCTCTTTTTCAAGCATGGACGAGGTACTCTAACCGGAGAGTGAAATTAACACAAAGATCAGAATGACTACCATTTTTCAAGCATGGACGAGGAACTCTTACCGGAATGTAAAATTAACACAAAGATCAGAATGACTACCCTTTTTCAAGCATGGACGAGGAACGCTGACCGGAATGTGAAATTAACACAAAGATCAGAATGCATACCCTTTTTCAAGCATGGACGAGGAACTCTGACCGGAATGTGAAATTAACACAAAGATTAGAATAGCTACTCTTTTTCAAGCATGGACTTAATACTCTGACCGGAGAGTGAAATTAACACAAAGATCAGAATGACTACTCTTTTTCAAGCATGGACGAGGTACTCTGACCGGAGAGTGAAATTAACACAAAGATCAGAATGACTACCTTTTTCAAGCATGGACGAGGAACGCTGACCGGAATGTGAAATGAACACAAAGATCAGAATGACTACTCTTTTTCAAGCATGGACTAGGTACTCTGACCAGAGAGTGAAATTAACACAAAGATCAGAATGACTACCCTTTTTCAAGCATGGACGAGGAACTCTGACCGGAATGTGAAATAACCACAAAGAACAAAATGACTACCCTTTTTCAAGCATGGACGAGGAACTCTGATCGGAATGTGAAATTAACACAAAAATCAGAATGACTACCCATTTTCAATCTTGGAGTACTACTCTGACCGGGGAGTGAAATTAACACAAAGATCAGAATGACTACCCATTTTCAATCTTGGAGTACTACTCTGACCGGGGAGTGAAATTAACACAAAAATCAGAATGACTATCCTTTTTCAATCATGGACGAAGTATTCTGCCGGAGAGTGAAATTAACACAAAGATCAGAATGACTACCCTTTTTCAAGCATGGACGAGAATCTCTGACCGGAATGTGAAATTAACACAAAGATCAGAATGACTACTCTTTTTCAAGCATGGATGAGGTACTCTGACCAGAGAGTGAAATTAACACAAAGATCAGAATGACTACCCTTTTTCAAGCATGGACGAGGAACTCTCACCGGAATGTGAAATTAACACAAAGATCAGAATGACTACTCTTTTTCAAGCATAGACGAGGTACTTTGACCGGAGAGTGAAAGTAACACAAAGATCCGAATGACTACCCTTTTTCAAGCATGGACGAGGAACTCTGACAGGAATGTGAAATTAACACAAAGATCAGAATGTCTACTTTTTTCAAGCATGGACGAGGTACTCTGACCGGAGATTGAAATTAACACAAAGATCAGAATGCCTACCTTTTTCAAGCATGGACGAGGAACTCTGACCGGAATGTGAAATTAACACAAAAATCAGAATGACAACCCTTTTTCAAGCATGGACGAGGAACGCTGACCGGAGAGTGAAATTAACACAAAGATCAGAATGACTACCTTTTTTAAGCATGGACGAGGAACTCTGACCGGAAGGTGAAATTAACACAAAGATCAGAATGACTACCCTTTTTCAAGCATGGACGAGGAACGCTGACCGGAATGTGAAATTAACACGAAGATCAAAATGCCTACCTTTTTTCAAGCATGGACGAGGAACACTGACCGGAATGTGAAATTAACACAAAGATCAGAATGACTACTCTTTTTCAAGCATGGACGAGGTACTCTGACCGTAGAGTGAAATTACCACAAAGATCAGAATGACTACTCTTTTTCAAGCATGGACGAGGAACTCTGACCGGAATGTGAAATTAACACAAAGATCAGAATAACTACTCTTTTTCAAGCACGGACGAGGTACTCTGGCCGGAGAGTGAAATTAACACAAATATCAGAATGACTACTCTTTTTCAATCATGGACGAAGTATTCTGACCGGATTGTAAAATTAACACAAAGATCAGAATGACTACCCATTTTCAATCTTGAGGTAGCTACTCTGACCGGGGAGTGAAATTAACACAAAGATCAGAATGACTACTCTTTTTCAAGCATGGACGAGGTACTCTGATCGGAGAGTGAAATTAACACAAAGATCAGAATGACTACCATTTTTCAAGCATGGACGAGGAACTCTGACCGGAATGTGAAATTAACACAAATATCAGAATGACTACTCTTTTTCAAGCATAGATGAGGTACTCTGACCGGAGAGTGAAATTAACACAAAGATCAGAATGACTACCTTTTTCAAGCATGGACGAGGAACGCTGACCGGAATGTGAAATTAACACAAAGATCAGAATGCCTACCCTTTTTCAAGCATGGACGAGGAAATCTGCCTGGAATGTGAAATTAAGACAAAGATCAGAATGACTACTCTTTTTCAAGCATGGACGAGGTACTCTGACCGGAGAGTGAAATTAACACAAAGATGAGAATGACTACTCATTTTCAATCATGGACGAAGTATTCTGACCGGATTGTAAAATTAACACAAAGATCAGAATGACGACCCATTTTCAATCTTGGAGTACTACTCTGACCGGGGAGTGAAATTAACACAAAGATCAGAATGTTTATCCTTTTTCAATCATGGACGAAGTATTCTGCCGGAGAGTGAAATTAACACCAAGATCAGAATGACTACCCTTTTTCAAGCATGGACGAGGTACTCTGACCGGAGAGTGAAATTAACACAAAGATCAGAATGACTGCCCTTTTTCAAGCATGGACGAGGAACTCTGCCTGGAATGTGATATTTACACAAAGATCAGAATGACTACTCTTTTTCAAGCATGGACGAGGTATTCTGACCGGAGAGTGAAAGTAACACAAAGATCCGAATGACTTCCCTTTTTCAAGCATGGACGAGGAACTCTTACCGGAATGTGAAATTAACACAAAGATCAGAATGACTACTCTTTTTCAAGCATGGACGAGGTACTCTGACCGGAGAGTGAAATTACCACAAAGATCAGAATGACTATTCTTTTTCAATCATGGACGAGGAACTCTGACCGGAATGTGAAATTAACACAAAGATCAGAATAACTACTCTTTTTCAAGCACGGACGAGGTACTCTGGCCGGAGAGTGAAATTAACACAAATATCAGAATGACTACTCTTTTTCAATCATGGACGAAGTATTCTGACCGGATTGTAAAATTAACACAAACATCAGAATCACTACCCATTTTCAATCTTGGAGTAGCTATTCTGACCGGGGAGTGAAATTAACACAAAGATCAGAATGACTACTCTTTTTCAAGCATGGACGAGGTACTCTGATCGGAGAGTGAAAGTAACACAAAGATCCGAATGACTTCCCTTTTTCAAGCATGGACGAGGAACTCTTACCGGAATGTGAAATTAACACAAAGATCAGAATAACTACTCTTTTTCAAGCACGGACGAGGTACTCTGGCCGGAGAGTGAAATTAACACAAATATCAGAATGACTACTCTTTTTCAATCATGGACGAAGTATTCTGACCGGATTGTAAAATTAACACAAAGATCAGAATGACTACCCATTTTCAATCTTGAGGTAGCTACTCTGACCGGGGAGTGAAATTAACACAAAGATCAGAATGACTACTCTTTTTCAAGCATGGACGAGGTACTCTGATCGGAGAGTGAAATTAACACAAAGATCAGAATGACTACCATTTTTCAAGCATGGACGAGGAACTCTGACCGGAATGTGAAATTAACACAAATATCAGAATGACTACTCTTTTTCAAGCATGGATGAGGTACTCTGACCGGAGAGTGAAATTAACACAAAGATCAGAATGACTACCTTTTTCAAGCATGGACGAGGAACGCTGACCGGAATGTGAAATTAACACAAAGATCACAATGACTACCCTTTTTCAAGCATGGACGAGGAAATCTGCCTGGAATGTGAAATTAAGACAAAGATCAGAATGACTACTCTTTTTCAAGCATGGACGAGGTACTCTGACCGGAGAGTGAAATTAACACAAAGATGAGAATGACTACTCATTTTCAATCATGGACGAAGTATTCTGACCGGATTGTAAAATTAACACAAAGATCAGAATGACGACCCATTTTCAATCTTGGAGTACTACTCTGACCGGAGAGTGAAATTAACACAAAGATCAGAATGACTACCATTTTTCAAGCATGGACGAGGAACTCTTACCGGAATGTAAAATTAACACAAAGATCAGAATGACTACCCTTTTTCAAGCATGGACGAGGAACTCTGACCGGAATGTGAAATTAACACAAAGATCAGAATGACTACTCTTTTTCAAGCATGGACGAAATACTCTGACCGGAGAGTTAAATTACCACAAATATCAGAATGACTACCCTTTTTCAAGCATGGACGAGGAACTCTGACCGGAATGTGAAATTACCACAAAGATCACAATGACTACCCTTTTTCAAGCATGGACGAGGAGCGCCTACCGGAATGTGAAATTAACACAAAGATCAGAATGACTACTCTTTTTCAAGCATGGACTAGGTACTCTGACCGGAGAGTGAAATTAACACAAAGATCAGAATGACCGCCCTTTTTCAAGCATGGACGAGGAACTCTGACCGGAGAGTGAAATTACCACAAAGATCAGAATGACTACCCTTTTTCAAGTATGGACGAGGAACTCTGATCGGAATGTGAAATTAACACAAAGATCAGAATGACTACCCATTTTCAATCTTGGAGTACTACTCTGACCGGGGAGTGAAATTAACACAAAGATCAGAATGACTACCCATTTTCAATCTTGCAGTACTACTCTGACTGGGGAGTGAAATTAACACAAAGATCAGAATGACTATCCTTTTTCAATCATGGACGAAGTATTCTGCCGGAGAGTGAAATTAACACAAAGATCAGAATGACTACCTTTTTCAAGCATGGACGAGGAACTCTGACCGGAATGTGAAATTAACACAAAGATCAGAATGACTACCCCTTTTCAAGCATGGACGAGGAACGCTGACCGGAATGTGAAATTAAAACAAAGATCAGAATGCCTACCTTTTTTCAACCATGGACGAGGAACTCTGACCGGAATGTGAAATTAACACAAAGATCAGAATGACTACCCTTTTTCAAGCATGGACGAGGAACGCTGACCGGAATGTGAAATTAAAACAAAGATCAGAATGCCTACCCTTTTTTAAGCATGGACGAGGAACTCTGACCGGAATGTGGAATTACCACAAAGATCACAATGACTACCCTTTTTCAAGCATGGACGAGGAGCGCCTACCGGAATGTGAAATTAACACAAAGATCAGAATGACTACTCTTTTTCAAGCATGGACGAAATACTCTGACCGGAGAGTTAAATTAACACAAATATCAGAATGACTACCCCTTTTCAAGCATGGACGAGGTACTTTGACCAAAGAATGAAATTAACACTTAGATCAGAATTACTACCCTTTCAATCATGGACGAGGTACTCTGCCTGGATAGTGACATTAACAGAATGATCAGAATGACTACCCCATTTCATTCATAGGCGCGGTACTCTGACAAGAGAGTGAAATTTACACAAAATCAGAATGACTACCCTTTTTTCAATCATGGACCAGCTACTCTGCCTGGAAGGGGGAAAAACAACCAAGAACAGAATGACTACTTTTTTTCAATCATGGACGAAGTACACTCACTGGAGAGTGAAATTAACACAAAGATCAGTATGACTACCCTTTTTCATTTTTTGGACGAGGTACTCTGACCGGATATTTAAGTTAACAGAATGACCAGAATGACTACTCCTTTTCGGCCATGGACGAAGTATTCTGACCGGATAGTGAAATATACACAAATATCAGAATGACTACCCTTTTTTCAATCATGGACAGGGTACTCTGACCGGATAGTGAAATTAACACATAGATCAGAATGCCTTGCCTTTTCAATCATGGACAAGGTACTCTGACCGGAGAGTGAAATTAACACCAAGATCAGAATGACTATCCTTTTTCAATCATGAACGAGGTAATCTGAGCGGGTAGTGAAATTAACAGAAAGATCAGAATGACTACTATTTTTTTTAAAAATGGAACAGGTACTCTGACCGGACAGTGAAATTAAGACAAAGATCAGAATGACTACCCTTTTTCAATCATGGACGAAGTTTTGTTGCCAGATGGTGAAATTATCAGAATGATCAGAATGACTTCCCTCTTTCAATCATGGACGAGTTACTCTGCCTGGAGAGTGAAATAAACAAAAAGATCAGAATGACTACGCTTTTTCAATCATGAAGGGGGTACTCTGACCGGATAGGAAAATTAACAGAATGATCAGAATGACTACCTCATTTCAATCATGGACACGGTAGTCTGACAGGAGGGTGAAATTAACACAAAATCAGAATGACTACCCTTTTTCAATCATGGAACAGCTACTGTGCCTGGAAGGGGAAATTAACACCCAAGAACAGAATGACTACCCTTTTTTAATCATGGACGAAGTACACTGACCGGAGAGTGAAATAAACACAAAGATCAGTATGACTACCCTTTTCAATCATGGACGAGGTACTCTGACGGGAGAGTGAAATTAACACCAAGATCAAAATGACTACCCTTTTTAATCATGAACGAGGTACTGTGATCAGGTAGTGAAATTAACAGAAAGATCAGAATTACTACTCTTTTTCAATCATGGACGAGTTACTCTGACCAAATAGTGAAATTAACACTAAGATCAGAATGACTACTCTTTTTCAATCATGGACGAGGTACTTTAACCTGTCGGTGAAATTAACACAAAAATCAGAATAACTACCCTTTTTCAATCATGGACGAGGCACTCTGACTGGAAAGTGAAATTAACAGAATGATCAGAATGACTACCCTCTTTCAATCATGGACGAGGTACTCTGACCCGATAGTGCAATTAACAAAATGATTAGAATGACTACCCTTTTTCAATCATGGACGAAAGACTCTGACCGGAGAGTGAAATTAACACATAGGTCAGAATGACTACCCGTTTTCATTTATGGACGAGGTACTCTGACCGGATTGTTTAGTTAACAGAATGATCAGAATGACTACCCCTTTTCAGTCATGGACGAAGTATTCTGATTGGATAGTGAAATTAACACAAAGATCAGAATGACTACTCTTTTTCAATCATGGATGGGGTATTCTGACCGGATAGTGAAAGTAACACAAGGATCAGAATGACTACCCCTTTTCAACTATGGAAGAGGTGCTCTGACCGGATAGTAAAATTAACACAGATATCAGAATGACTACCTTTTTTCAATCATACACGAGGTGCTCTGACCAGAGGGTGAAATTAACACAAAGATCAGAATGACTACCCTTTTTGAATCATGGACGCGGTTCTCTGACCGGACAGTGAAATTAACACAAAGATCAGAATGACTACCCTTTTTCAATCATGGACGCGGTACCCTGACCGGATAGTGAAATTATCAGAATGATTAGAATGACTACTCTTTTTCAAGCATGGACGAGGTACTCTGACCGGAGAGTGAAATTAACACAAAGATCAGAATGACTAACCTTTTTCAAGCATAGACGAGGAACTCTGACCGGAATGTGAAATTACCACAAAGATCAGAATGACTACCCTTTTTCAAGCATGGACGAGGAACTCTGATCGGAATGTGAAATTAACACAAAGATCAGAATGACTACCCTTTTTCAAGCATGGACGAGGAACGCTGACCGGAATGTGAAATTAACACAAAGATCAGAATGCCTACCCTTTTTCAAGCATGGACGAGGAAATCTGACACGAATGTGAAATTAACACAAAGATCCGAATGACTACTCTTTTTTAAGCATAAACGAGGTACTCTGACCGGAGAGTGAAATTAACACAAAGATCAGAATGACTACTCCTTTTCAATCATGGACGAGGTACTCTGACCGGAGAGTGAAATTAACACAAAGATCAGAATGACTACCATTTTTCAAGCATGGACGAGGAACTCTGACTGGAATGTGAAATTAACACAAAAATCAGAATGACTACCGTTTTTCAAACATGGATGAGGAAGGCTGACCGGAATGTGAAAGTAACACAAAGATCCGAATGACTACCCTTTTTCAAGCATGGACGAGGAACTCTGACCGGAATGTGAAATTACCACAAAGATCAGAATGACTACCCTTTTTCAAGCATGGACGAGGAACTCTTACCGGAATGTGAAATTAACACAAAGATCAGAATGACTACTCTTTTTCAAGTATGGACGAGGTACTCTGACCGGAGAGTGAAATTAACACAACGATCAGAATGACTACTCTTTTTCAATCATGGACGAATTATTCTGACCGGATTGTAAAATTAACACAAAGATCAGAATGACTACCCATTTTCAATCTTGGAGTAGCTACTCTGACAGGGGAGTAAAATTAACACAAAGATCAGAATGACTATCCTTTTTCCATCATCGACGAAGTATTCTGACCGGAGAGTGAAATTAACACAAAGATCAGAATGACCTCCCCTGTTTCAAGCATGGACGAGAAACTCTGACCGGAATGTGAAATTAACACAAAGATCAGAATGACTTCTCTTTTACAAGCATGGACGAGGTACTCTGACCGGAGAGTGAAATTAACACAAAGATCAGAATGACTACCCTTTTTCAAGCATGGACGAGAAACTCTGACCGGAATGTAAAATTAACACAAAGATCAGAATGACTACCCTTTTTCAATCGTGGACGGAGTACTCTGCCTGGATAGTAAAAGCAACACAAATATCAGAATGACTACCCTTTTTTAATCATGGACGGGCTACTCTGACTGGATATTGAAAGTAACATAAAGATCAGAATGACAACCCTTTTTCAAGCATGGACGAGGTGCTCTGACCGGATAGTGAAATTAGCACAAAGATCAGAATAACTACCCTCTTTCAATCATGGACGAAGTACTCTGACCGGATACGAAAATTAACAGAATGATCAGAATGACTACCTCATTTCTATGATTCCCGAGATACTCTGACTGGTTAGTGAAATTAACACAAAGATCAGAATGACTACCCTTTTTCAATCATAGACGAGCTACTCTCACCGGATAGTGAATTAACACAAATATCAGAATGACTACCCTTTTTCAATCATGGACGAGCTACTCTGACACGATAGTGAAATTAACACAAATATCAGAATGACTACCCTTTTTCAATCATGGACGAGCTACTCTGACACGATAGTGAAATTAACACAAATATCAGAATGACTACCCCTTTTCAACTATGGAAGAGGTGCTCTGACCGGATAGTAAAATTTACACAGAGATCAGAATAACTACCCTTTTTCAATCATACACGAGGTGCTCTGACCGGAGGGTGAAATTAAAACAAAGATCAGAATGACCTCACCTGTTTCAAGCATGGACGAGAAACTCTGACCGGAATGTGAAATTAACACAAAGATCAGAATGACTTCTCTTTTACAAGCATCGACGAGGTACTCTGACCGGAGAGTGAAATCAACACAAAGATCAGAATGACTACCCTTTTTCAAGCATGGACGAGGAACTCTGACCGGAATGTAAAATTAACACAAAGATCAGAATGACTACCCTTTTTCAAGCATGGACGAGGAACGCTGACCGGAATGTGAAATTAACACAAAGATCAGAATGCCTCCTCTTTTTCAAGCATGGATGAGGAACTCTCACCGGAATGTGAAATTAACACAAAGATCAGAATGACTACTCTTTTTCAAGCAGGACGAAATACTCAGACCGAAGAGTGAAATTAACACAAAGATCAGAATGAATACCCTTTTTCAAGCATGGACGAGAAACTCTGCTTGGAATGTGAAATTGCCACAAATATCAGAATGACTACCCTTTTTTCAAGCATGGACGAGGAACGCTGACCGGAATGTGAAATTAACACACAGATCAGAATGACTACTCTTTTTCAAGCATGGACGAGGTCCTCTGACCGGAGAGTGAAATTAACACAAAGATCTGATTGACTACCTTTTTCAAGCATGGACGATGAACTCTGACTGGAATGTGAAATTAACACAAAGATCAGAATGACTACCCTTTTTCAAGCATGGACGAGGACCGCTGACCGGAATGTGAAATTAACACAAATATCAGAATGCCTACACCTTTTCAAGCATGTACGAGGAAATCTAAACGGAATGTGAAATTAACACAAAGATCAGAATGACTACTCTTTTTCAAGCATAAACGAGTTACTCTGACCGGAGAGTGAAATTAACACAAAGATCAGAATGACTACCATGTTTCAAGCATGGACGAAGTACTCTGACCGGATACGAAAATTAACAGAATGATCAGAATGACTACCTCATTTCAATCATGGACGTGGCACTCTGAAAGGAGAGTGAAATTAACACAAAATCAGAATGAAAACCCTTTTTCAATCATGGACCAGCTACTCTGCCTGGAAGGGGAAATTAACACCCAAGAACAGAATGACATCCCTTTTTCAATCATGGACGGAGTACACTGACTGGAGAGTCAAATTAACACAAAGATCAGTATGACTACCCTTTTTCATTTATGGACGAGGTACTATGACCGGATAGTTAGGTTAACAGAATGACCAGAATGACTACCCCTTTTCAGGCATGGACGATGTATTTTGACCGGATAGTGATAATCACACAAAGATCAGAATGACTACCCTTTTTCAATCGTGGACGGAGTACTCTGCCTGGATAGTAAAAGCAACACAAATATCAGAATGACTACCCTTTTTTAATCATGGACGGGCTACTCTGACTGGATATTGAAAGTAACATAAAGATCAGAATGACAACCCTTTTTCAAGCATGGACGAGGTGCTCTGACCGGATAGTGAAATTAGCACAAAGATCAGAATAACTACCCTCTTTCAATCATGGACGAAGTACTCTGACCGGATACGAAAATTAACAGAATGATCAGAATGACTACCTCATTTCTATAATTGCTGAGCTACTCTGACTGGTTAGTGAAATTAACACAAAGATCAGAATGACTACCCTTTTTCAATCATAGACGAGCTACTCTGACCGGATAGTGAAATTAACACAAATATCAGAATGACTACCCCTTTTCAACTATGGAAGAGGTGCTCTGACCGGATAGTAAAATTAACACAAAGATCAGAATGACTACCCTTTTTCAATCATACACGAGGTGCTCTGACCGGAGGGTGAAATTAACACAAATATCAGAATGACTACCCTTTTTGAATCATGGACGCGGTTCTCTGACCGGACAGTGCAATTAACACAAAGATCAGAATGACTACCCTTTTTCAATCATGGACGCGGTACCCTGACCGGATAGTGAAATTATCAGAATGATTAGAATGACTACTCTCTTTCAATCATGGACGAGGTACTCTGACCGAAGGGTGAAATTAACACAAAGATCAGAATGACTACCCTTTTTCAATCATGAAGGAGGTATTCTGACCGGATAGTGAAGTCAACACAATGATCAGAATGACTACCCTTTTAAAAAATGGACGAGGTACTCTGATCAGATAGTGAAATTGTCACAAAATCAGAATAACTACCCTTTTTCAATCATGAACGAGGTACTCTGACTTGATAGGGAAATTAACAGAATGATCAGAATGACTACCTCATTTCAATGATGGACCAGGTACTCTGACCGGAGAGGGAAATTAACACAAAGATCAGAATGACTACCCTTTTTCAAGCATGGACGAGGAACTCTGACCGGAATGTAAAATTAACACAAAGATCAGAATGACTACCCTTTTTCAAGCATGGACGAGAAACGCTGACCGGAATGTGAAATTAACACAAAGATCAGAATGCCTCCTCTTTTTCAAGCATGGACGAGGAACTCTGACCGGAATGTGAAATTAACACAAAGATCAGAATGACTACTCTTTTTCAAGCAGGACGAAATACTCTGACCGAAGAGTGAAATTAACACAAAGATCAGAATGAATACCCTTTTTCAAGCATGGACGAGGAACTCTGCTTGGAATGTGAAATTACCACAAAGATCAGAATGACTACCCTTTTTGCAAGCATGGACGAGGAACGCTGACCGGAATGTGAAATTAACACACAGATCAGAATGACTACTCTTTTTCAATCATGGACGAAGTCCTCTGACCGGAGAGTGGAATTTACACAAAGATCAGAATGACTACCCTTTTTCAATCATGAACGAGGTACTCTGACTGGATAGGGAAATTAACAGAATGATCAGAATGACTACCTCATTTCAATCATGGACGAGGTACTCTGATCGGAGAGTGAAATTAACACAAAGATCAGAATGACTACCCTTTTTCAAGCATGGACGAGGAACTCTGCTTGGAATGTGAAATTACCACAAAGATCAGAATGACTACCCTTTTTTCAAGCATGGACGAGGAACGCTGACCGGAATGTGAAATTAACACACAGATCAGAATGACTACTCTTTTTCAAGCATGGACGAAGTCCTCTGACCGGAGAGTGGAATTTACACAAAGATCAGATTGACTACCTTTTTCAAGCATGGACGAGGTACTCTGACCGGAGAGTAAAATTACCACAAATATCAGAATGACTACCCTTTTTTCAAGCATGGACGAGGAAGGCTGACCGGAATGTGAAATTAACACACAGATCAGAATGACTACTCTTTTTCAAGCATGGACGAGGTCCTCTGACCGGAGAGTGAAATTAACACAAAGATCAGATTGACTACCTTTTTCAAGCATGGACGAGGAACTCTGACTGGAATGTGAAATTAACACAAAGATCAGAATGACTACCCTTTTTCAATCATGGACGAGGAACGCTGACCGGAATGTGAAATTAACACAAAGATCAGAATGCCTACCGTTTTTCAAGCATGGACGAGGAAATCTAAACGGAATGTGAAATTAACACAAAGATCAGAATGACTACTCTTTTTCAAGCATAAACGAGTTACTCTGACCGGAGAGTGAAATTAACACAAAGATCAGAATGACTACTATTTTTCAAGCATGGACGAGGAACTCTGACCAGAATGTAAAATTAACACAAAGATCAGAATGACTACCCTTTTTCAAGCATGGACGAGGAACGCTGACCGGAATGTGAAATTAACACAAAGATCCGAATGACTACTCTTTTTCAAGCATGGACGAGGTACTCTGACCGTAGAGTGAAATTAACACAAAGATCAAAATGACTACTCTTTTTCAATCATGGACGAAGAATTCTGACCGGAGAGTAAAATTAACACAAAGATCAGAATGACTAACCATTTTCAATCTTGGAGTAGCTTCTCTGACAGGGGAGTGAAATTAACACAAAGATCAGAATGACTATCCTTTTTCAATCATGGACGAAGTATTCGGACCGGAGAGTGAAATTAACACAAAGATCAGAATGACTACCCCTTTTCAAGCATGGACGAGAAACTCTGACCTGAATGTGAAATTAACACAAAGATCAGAATGACTACTCTTTTCAAGCATGGACTCGGTACTCTGACCGGAGAGTGAAATTAACACAAAGATCAAAATGACTACCCTTTTTCAATCATGGACCAGCTACTCTGCCTGGAAGGGGAAATTAAGACCAAAGAACAGAATTACTACCCTGTTTCATTTATGGACGAGGTACTCTGACCGGATTTTTTGGTTAATAGAATGATCAGCATGACTACCCCTTTTCAGTCACGGATGGGGTACTCTGACCGGATAGTAAAAGTAACATAAAGATCAGAATGACTACCCTTTTTCAAGCATGGACGAGGTACTTTGACCAAAGAAGTGAAATTAACACTAAGATCAGAATTACTACCCTTTTCAATCATGGACGAGGTACTCTGACCGGATAGTGACATTAACAGAATGATCAGAATGACTACCCCATTTCATTCATGGGCGCGGTACTCTGACCGGATAGTGAAATTAACACAAATATCAGAATGACTACCCTTTTTCAATCATGGACGAGCTACTCTGACACGATAGTGAAATTAACACAAAGATCAGAATGACTACCCTTTTTCAATCATGGACGAAGTACACTCACTGGAGAGTGAAATTAACACAAAGATCAGTATGACTACTCTTTTTCATTTTTTGGATGAGGTACTCTGACCGGATATTTAAGTTAACAGAATGACCAGAATGACTACTCCTTTTCGGCCATGGACGAACTATTCTGACCGGATAGTGAAATTAACACAAAGATCAGAATGACTACCCTTTTTCAATCATGGACGAGGAACGCTGACCGGATAGTGAAATTAACACATAGATCAGAATGACTTACCTTTTCAATCATGGACAAGGTACTCTGACCGGAGAGTGAAATTAACACCAAGATCAGAATGACTATCCTTTTTCAATCATGAACGAGGTACATACTCTGAGCGGGTAGTGAAATTAACAGAAAGATCAGAATGACTACTATTTTTTTAAAAAATGGAACAGGTACTCTGACCGGACAGTGAAATTAAGACAAAGATCAGAATGACTACCCTTTTTCAATCATGGACGAAGTTTTGTGACCGGATGGTGAAATTATCAGAATGATCAGAATGACCTCCCTCTTTCAATCATGGACGAGGTACTCTGCCTGGAGAGTGAAATAAACAAAAAGATCAGAATGACTACGCTTTTTCAATCATGAAGGAGGTACTCTGACCGGATAGGAAAATTAACAGAATGATCAGAATGACTACCTCATTTCAATCATGGACACGGTAGTCTGACAGGAGGGTGAAATTAACACAAAATCAGAATGACTACCCTTTTTCAATCATGGAACAGCTACTGTGCCTGGAAGGGGAAATTAACACCCAAGAACAGAATGACTACCCTTTTTTAATCATGGACGAAGTACACTGACCGGAGAGTGAAATAAACACAAAGATCAGTATGACTACCCTTTTTCAATCATGGACGGGGTACTCTGACCGGATAGTAAAATTAACACAAATATCAGAATGACTACCCTTTTCAATCATGGACGAGGTACTCTGACCGGAGAGTAAAATTAACACCAAGATCAAAATGACTACCCTTTTTAATCATGAACGAGGTACTGTGATCAGATAGTGAAATTAACAGAAAGATCAGAATTACTACTCTTTTTCAATCATGGACGAGTTACTCTGACCAAATAGTGAAATTAACACTAAGATCAGAATGACTACTCTTTTTCAATCATGGACGAGGTACTTTAACCTGTCGGTGAAATTAACACAAAAATCAGAATATCTACCCTTTTTCAATCATGGACGAGGCACTCTGACTGGAAAGTGAAATTAACAGAATGATCAGAATGACTACCCTCTTTCAATCATGGACGAGGTACTCTGACTCGATAGTGCAATTAACAAAATGATTAGAATGACTACCCTTTTTCAATCATGGACGAAAGACTCTGACCGGAGAGTGAAATTAACACATAGGTCAGAATGACTACCCGTTTTCATTTATGGACGAGGTACTCTGACCGGAGTGTTTAGTTAACAGAATGATCAGAATGACTACCCCTTTTCAGTCATGGACGAAGTATTCTGATTGGATAGTGAAATTAACACAAAGATCAGAATGACTACTCTTTTTCAATCATGGATGGGGTATTCTGACCGGATAGTGAAAGTAACACAAGGATCAGAATGACTACCCCTTTTCAACTATGGGAGAGGTGCTCTGACCGGATAGTAAAATTAACACAGAGATCAGAATGACTACCCTTTTTCAATCATACACGAGGTGCTCTGACCGGAGGGTGAAATTAACACAAAGATCAGAATGACTACCCTTTTTGAATCATGGACGCGGTTCTCTGACCGGACAGTGAAATTAACACAAAGATCAGAATGACTACCCTTTTTCAGTCATGGACGCGGTACCCTGACCGGATAGTGAAATTATCAGAATGATTAGAATGACTACTCTCTTTCAATCATGGACGAGGTACTCTGACCGAAGAGTGAAATTAACACAAAGATCAGAATGACTACCCTTTTTCAATCATGAAGGAGGTACTCTGACCGGATAGTGAAGTCAACACAATGATCAGAATGACTACCCTTTTTAAAAAATGGACGAGGTACTCTGATCAGATAGTGAAATTGTCACAAAATCAGAATAACTACCCTTTTTCAATCATGAACGAGGTACTCTGACTGGATAGGAAAATTAACAGAATGATCAGAATGACTACCTCATTTCAATCATGGACGTGGCACTCTGAAAGGAGAGTGAAATTAACACAAAATCAGAATGACAACCCTTTTTCAATCATGGACCAGCTACTCTGCCTGGAAGGGGAAATTAACACCCAAGAACAGAATGACAACCCTTTTTCAATCATGGACGGAGTACACTGACTGGAGAGTCAAATTAACACAAAGATCAGTATGACTACCCTTTTTCATTTATGGACGAGGTACTCTGACCGGATAGTTAAGTTAACAGAATGACCAGAATGACTACCCCTTTTCAGGCATGGACGATGTATTTTGACCGGATAGTGATAATCACACAAAGATCAGAATGACTACCCTTTTTCAATCGTGGACGGAGTACTCTGCCTGGATAGTAAAAGCAACACAAATATCAGAATGACTACCCTTTTTTAATCATGGACGGGCTACTCTGACTGGATATTTAAAGTAACATAAAGATCAGAATGACAACCCTTTTTCAAGCATGGATGAGGTGCTCTGACCGGATAGTGAAATTAGCACAAAGATCAGAATAACTACCCTCTTTCAATCATGGACGAAGTACTCTGACCGGATACGAAAATTAACAGAATGATCAGAATGACTACCTCATTTCTATAATTGCCGAGCTACTCTGACTGGTTAGTGAAATTAACACAAAGATCAGAATAACTACTTCTTTTCAATCATAGACGAGCTACTCTGACCGGATAGTGAAATTAACACAAATATCAGAATGACTACCCTTTTTCAATCATGGACGAGCTACTCTGACACGATAGTGAAATTAACACAAAGATCAGAATGACTACTCTTTTTCAATCATGGATGAAGTACACTGACCGGAGAGTGAAATTAACACAAAGATCAGAATGACTACCCTTTTTCAATCATGGTAGATGGAACTCTGACCGAATAGTGAAATTAACAGAATGATCAGAATAACTACGCCATTTCAATCATGGACGAGGTACTCTGACCGGATAGTGAAATTAACAGAATGATCAGAATGACTACCCTTTTTCAATCATGGACGAGGTACCCTGACCGGATAGTCAAGTTAACACAAAGATCAGAATGACTAACCCTTTTCAATCATGCACGAGGTCTTCTTACCGGATTATGAAATCCAGATAAAGTGGTGAATGACTATCAGTGGTAAGACGGAGAGCACGAAGTTCTTATCCTCGTTGACGGGGTGGGGAGGAGGGTCACCAACTACCAAGAAAGCAACGCTGGAAGTGACAACGGTGTTTTGCTTTCAAAATGCGTGTTGTCTTATATACTTAGATTGAGCCTCGTTTCAAACTAGACGCACCGCTTATTTGCGGCAACTCTCTATAAATCATGATTTTCTTTTGTTCCTCTGTCTCTGGGATGCGCACCCTGTATCTGTAAGTTAGCAAGAACTCCATCACTTAATCCTCAAGTGAATGATTTCTCTTTAGAAAACTGAAAAAAATAACAACCAGAAGAAATTATCTAATTCTTTCAGAAAATAGGCAAACAATGAGGAGGGGCGAAACAATTGCACTAATAAAAAGAGGATTAAATGAACTGAACTAATTAAATGAAGTAAAATCGACGCCAGGCTGATTTTATCCCCTTAAATACAAGCCACTAAACATACGAAACAACACCTAACAATTGGGAGAGAGCAACTGAGCATACTAAAGAATATGAAGGCGAATGAAATCGCCAATAAAGAAGATTAAAGAGGTTAAAAACGCCTTCAGAAAGTGTATGATGACGATGGACTTCAGACAGTACATCGCAAATTCTCAATAAATACGTGCGAAATTCAACCAATAAAGAGATTCAAAAAATTTTCACATACCTATAAGCAGGAAAAATGGGAAATCACCTGGAGAAGATGGCACACCATAGATTTAGTACTTAGAGAACCACAGAAGCAAGGAACTAGAAAAACAGACATTGCCATAATATTCTATGCACACAGTTATGCAACCTTGTCATTTACCCTCCACTCAGTCATTCTATAAAAGGAGCAAAATAGGTTATGAGAATTCAAGCATTCATCTACTCAAGGCTGTTTATCGCAGTCCTTGAGGAAATTTTCCGGACATTACCCCGCGAATAAGAGGAAATCAGAATTAATACTGGGCATTTAAGCCTCCTTGACATTACTGATGATCTCGCATTATTTCCCTCACGTCAAGATGGATTTACAGTCAATAATAACAGGATTATCACGACCAGACTCACAGTTGGATGGTAAGTAAACTTTTCAACGACGAAAATAACGATCAATAATTTTCAGCAGAGTAATTAAAAGTGACGATCAAATTTTAGAGCAGGTACAAGAATACGTGTAATTAGGGCAGTTTATGACTCTTGAGGGCTGCAGGGAAAAGGAAGTCAGCAAAATTAGACCAATTTGGGGAGGAATATCCTGCAAAGAGCATAAAATAAACTCTTGGATGCGAACACAAACACGCGTGGCGGATATACCATAAGGAATGAAAGTTGTGACGTAGACATGGGCAAGATTGCATGAAGAAACGACAGAAAAATGGATAAAATAAAACTGAACACCATTATGGATAAAGAGCGCCAGAAAAACCATTTGAAGTTGAGAGGATAAAATTGTCCCAATGGCAGGAGTAAAAATGCAAATTCGAGGGCTGGATCGTGTACAGTGGGAACTCCTTGGGGCGGCCTTTGTCCAGCGGTGAAATGATAAAGGCTGATAATATTTATGTGTTTTTTATATTTCCATTAAATTAGCATTAATAATAAAAAATCTATTAGTTCAGGAAATGACTAAGGTATGTCGAAATGTAAGCCTTGGATCAGGCTAAGATAAATAGGCAGTGTTGACGCCACTCTCGTTTTTAACACCTTTTCCTAAGAAAGGTATGTAATGTCTTTTCTGCCAACGATGTAAAAAGAAGGCGGTTGTGTTTTTATATTTAAGTCATTTCCAGCCACCAATGTTTATTATTATGAGTTTGCAGGGGGTGTTAGGACAAGTTATGACAAGTCAGGACCTGCAGCCGCACGCTCCTGCCTCGTCGATTTAAGAAGCAGTAGCTGATCGCAGATCGTCAGTCACAAATTTTTCAACAATGGAGAAGGTTGAGCACCGCGCAGTGATCAAATTTTTGACCAAGGAAGGCATGAATGCAAAAGAGATCCATGAATGCATGGTTGCAGTGTACACCGACACCGCCCCTTCCTATGCAACCATTGCTCGCTGGAATAGGGAGTTCCGCCATGGTCGTGAGTCCCTTGAAGATGACCCCCGTCGAGGACGCCCGTCAGACGTGACCAACGAGGACAATGTGGCCCGTGTGGAGAGGACATCCTCGAAAATCGACGGGTGAAGGTCGAAGAAATCGAGCGAGAACTTGGAATATCACATGGAAGTGTTATCAACATCATCCACGACAATTTGGCCATGACCAAGGTCTCTGCCCTTTGGGTCCCCAGAAACCTCACGCCCCATGATCGACTTCAACGTCGTCAAAGTCCACAAGGCCAGAGTTGCACAAGCTGCCCCGCGCGAGTGCGGATTCCAGGAGCTCAACCATCCCCCGCGTCCCCTACAATCCAGATCTGGCCCCTAGCGACTACTTTTTATTCCGCCAGCTCAAAGCTGCACTGCGTGGACGCCGGTTTGGGGACGATGAAGATGTCCAGCTCGCCGTCCAGGAGTGGATTGAACAGCAGTCGGGAGATTTCTGGTTGTCGGGAATTCGAAGCCTCAGGGACAAGTGGCGCAAGTGCATTGAAGTCGAGGGTAGTTATATTGAAAAATAATAAAACACTTTTTCTCATATGTCGTTTCCTTATATCCGAATTGCAAAACTTATTGACCGCCCCTCGTATATATTTTAAATCATTTTACATGGTACAATTTCACTAATTTTTAAGAGCCAACAACTAATACATTATGCAAGTGAAGTCTAAACCAGAAAATATTTTTAAAATGCGAATCTTATAGGTGTTGCTTATACTTATTCATGCACTTTTCTATATCTATCCATCTATCTATCAATATATATATATATATATATATATATATATATATATATCGAGAATTATTTTCAATTGCGCAATCATAATTATGCGGTTGAGAAGGCAATTTTGTAGCTAACTACATAGCTCTTCATCAATGCCCTCGGAGGGAGCTTTTCTCACGGTCAACGTGACTCTGTACAAAATTGCCTTTTTAACCGCATATATATATATATATATATATATATATATATATATATATATATATATATATATATATATATATATATATATAAACAGGATGACCAGGACAGAGCCGTAAATGCTTCGTAACATTTATTTCAAACGTTTCAGGATTATAACTAATCCCATCATCAGTGCTAAGAAAGAATACAAAATACAGACTTAAATATCAACATAAAAAGTTAACACATGCAATAAAATTGTGAAACATGAATATTAAATTTGAGACGAATCATTGCATTGGAAATACTGAGAAAAAAAAACAACGAGGGAATTTTTATAAAATAGGAAGGAAAATAATTGAATAATTGACAGTGGATTTTATTCTTGCCAAAAAAAACCCCTCAATATAAAAGTTAACAAATTGGCATGTTTTTTAATGAGTAACTATATTTAATGGGACAGATAATGAGTTATTATTTAGACTGGGTTGAAGTTTTATAATATAAATTGACTCTAGCAGGTAAAGGTCCAGGATGTTTCTTACCGCATTAAGTATCGTGAAGTTCTCCAGTGGAGCCCTAGAGCCACATTGTGACAGATGGTTCGAATTGGAGATGGATCAGGTTTTGAAAGGTGTAGTCCAGTTCTTTCAGATCTACCCCTATGCTGCATGAAGCGGGAGTAAAGCGTATGCCTTGTTGCCCCCACATATGATACAGTGCTACTGCACGTAACGTACAACGAAAAACGTATATAATTTTAGATTGCATTTTGGTGGGTGGTTGATCTTTCAACTTAAATAAGGATCCCAGTCTGAAGTCATTAATAAGAACAATAGATGGTAATAATTGAGGATAGGCTAAATTTAACAGTTTTAACAACTCTTTTTTTAGTTTTTCGGATTGGTAACCAAAGTATGGTAGGGAAAAGCTCTTTAATTTATTGACAGTTTGAGGTGTACTTTTTATTGAGAAACAGATGAATTTGTCTCAGAAATAGTGATTTGGGATAGCCATTGGATATATAAATATTTATATATATATATATATATATATATATATATATATATATATATATATATATATATATATATATTGTTCCCTTAGATGATCCGGGACTGGGTTGAGCCCTGGTTGGGTCGGAATGTCGCTGCGAGTTTATATTAAACTCGTAAATTACTGGAGGAAAGGGGTGCGCTCGGGGAGGGGGCGAGAAGGACAATCCCATGGAATATAAAGGACTCCCTTCACGCTACGATTTATGGCCCTGGGGGAGGGCTAACTCCCAATAGTGGCCCCACCCTGTTTCCCCCAATCGCTTTTGGGCGAGGGGCACTATTAATTTAGCCTTGGTGGTCGAATGAAGAGGAGGGGGGGAGATATGCAGATTCGAGGGTAAGAGATGGAGGGCGAGGGGGTGAGGGTGAGGACTTGGTCAGGCTTGGCTCCTGTGAGGTCGTGGGTGCGTGGAGAATTTCATGCCACTGCTGCTCGGTGGCGACCCCTTCACTCACACATACAGCTCGTTGCTATGGAAACGTGTGGAGGACGTTGCCTCGGTCGCGAATTAAGTAGGTTTCCATGGAGATTGAATGAATAAATTTCCCCTCGTTAAATGGGGCAGAAGAAGTTCATTGAACTCGTTTTACACTCCGAAACAATGAATAACCCCCTCCCCCCCTTACTCATACACCCACATATAAACAAACAGCACACCATGGAATGGACCAAACACAAAAGGTAAGAGCGTTACTGGATAGGAAGGACACACTGACGAACCATGGGCCACTTAAATTAGATTGACAAATAATATGACGGATCTTGCTTCACTCAAATGGTTCGAAACAATAACATGAAAGAACAAGAACACTCAAATTGGTCAACGCCTATAATGTGGCGGATCCTGCGTCTCTCAAATAGATCTACAACGAAAGGAAAAGATCCAGCATCTCGCAAATAGATCGACAACGAGCTGGAAAGATCCAGCATCTCGCAAATAGATCTATAATTAGCAGGAAATATCCAGCACCTCACAAATATAAAGACAACGAGTAGGAAATATCCAGCATCTCGCAAATAGATCGTTAACGAGCAGGAAAGCTTCAGCATCTCGGAAATATAGCGACAACGAGCAGGAAAGATCCAACATCTTGCAAATAGATCAACAACGAGCAGGAAAGATCTAGCATCTCGCAAATAGATCGACAACGAGCTGGAAAGATCCAGCATTCCTCATATAAATCGACAACGAGTGGGAAAGATTCAGCATATCGCAAATAGATCTATAATTAGCAGGAAATATTCAGCACCTCACAAATATATAGACAACGAGTAGGAAATATCCAGCATCTCGCAAATAGATCAAAAACAAGCAGGAAAGATCCAGCATTCCTCATATAAATCGACAACGAGTGGGAAATATCCAGCATATCGCAAATAGATCGACAGCGAGCAGGAAAGATCCAGCATCTCTCAAATAGATAAAAAAGAGCAGGAAAAATCCAGCATCTCGCAAATAGATCGACAACGAGCTAAAATGATCCAGCATCCCTCAAATAAATCGACCACGAGCGGGAAAGATCCAGCATATCGCAAATAGATCGACAACGAGCAGGAAAGATCCAGCATCTCTCAAATAGATTTGCAACGAGCAAAAAAGGTCCAGCATCTCGCAAATAGATCGACAAAGAGTGGAAAGACCCAGGATCACAGACAAATATAGAAGCATAATGAGAAGGACACCGTGTCCTGTCAAAAGGGTGGACGGACTGTAAGTGATCCTGCCTCTCTCAAATGGACCGAGGCAACATGTAACGGATTATTAGTCCCTTAAATAAATGGATTTTAAATTTGACGGATTATTGTTATTGAACACGAATCGACACAGAATGGATCGAAGAAGTATGACGGATCCATATCCTTCAAATGTATCGACAGCTTATGTGAGGAACAAGCATCTCTCAAGTGAATCGATAAATTACGACAGATCCATAATCTTTCTAATAGATTGACAAAAATGTGAGGATCAAGCGTCTCTCAAATGAATCATTAAAGTTTGTCGGTTCTGTAATGGTACGAATGCATTGACATAATTTGTTAGGATCGAGCGTCTCTCAAATGGATCGATACATTATTATGGATCCGTAATCGTTCAAGTGGATCAACGCCAAAAGGGACGGAACAAACGTCTCTCAACTGGAACGATAAAGTATGACGAATCCGCAATCGTTCGGATGGATATCTACAAACGGTGACGGATCCACCGTCTTTTAAATGGATTGATAAAGTATGACGGAACCGCGATCGTTCAAGTGGATCGACACGAAATGTTAGCTCGTGCGTTTCTCAAATGGATCAATAAAATATGACTGATCCGTAATCGTTCAAATGGCACAAAATGTGAGGATAGAGCGTGTCACAAATGGATCAACAAAATATGACGGATCCGTAATCGTTCAAATGGATCGACACAATATGAAGAGCGTCTATCAAATGGATCTATAAATTATGACGGATCCGCAATCGTTCAAATGGCACAAAATGAGAGGATAGAGCGTGTCACAAATGGATCAACAAAATATGACGGATCCGTAATCGTTCAAATGGATCGATACAATATGAAGAGCGTCTATCAAATGGATCTATAAATTATGACGGATCCGCAATCGTTCAAATGGCACAAAATGTGAGGATAGAGCGTGTCACAAATGGATCAACAAAATATGACGGATCCGTAATCGTTCAAATGAATCGACACGAAATGAAGAGCGTCTATCAAATGGATCTATAAATTAAGACGGATCAGCAATCGTTCAAATGGATCAGCACAAAATGTGAGGGTCGAGCGTCTGTCAAATGAATCGACAAAACATGACGGATCCATAATCTTTCAAATAGATCTGCACAAAATCGAGGATCGAGCATCTCTCATTTGGATCAATAGAATATGACCGTTCCGTAATCGTTCAAATAGATCGGCACAAAATGTGAGGATATAGCGTTTCACAAATGGATCGACAAGATATGACGGATCCTCAATCGTTCAAATGGATTGGCACAAAATGTGAGGATCGAGTCGTCTCTCAAGTGGATCTATAAAATATGATGGATCCGTAATCGTCCAAATGGTTCTGCACAAAATGTGAGGATCGCGCATCTCTCAAATGGATCAATAAAATATGACGGATTCATAATTGTCCAAATGGATCAGCACAAAATGTGAGGATCGCGTATCTCTCAAATGGATTAATAAAATATGACGGATCCGTAATTGTTCAAATAAATCGGCACTAAATGTGAGGATCGAGTGTCTCACAAATGGATCAACAAAATATGACGGATCCGTAATCGTTCAAATGGATCGGCACAAAATGTGAGGATCGAGCGTCTCTCAAATGGATCGACAAAATATGACAGATCCATAATCGTCCAAATGAATCGGCACAAAATATGAGGATCGTGTATCTCTCAAATGGATAAATAAAATATGACAGATCGGTAATCGTTCAAATAAATCGGCACAAAATGTGAGGATATAGCGTTTCACAAATGGATCAGCAAAATATGACGGATCTGTAATCTTTCAAATGGACGGCACAAAATGTGACGGATCGAGCGTCTCTCAAATGTATCGATAAAATATGACGGAGCGTAATCGTCAAAATTGATCTTCACAAAATGTGAGGAAGGAGCGTCTCTCAAATGGATCGATAAAGTATGACGGATCTGCAATCGTTCGAATGGATCGTTACAAAACGTGACTGATAAACCGTATCTCAAATGGATCGATAAAGTATGACGGATCCGTATTCGTTCAAATGGATCGACACAAAATGTGAGAATCTAGCCTCACTCAAATGGATCGATAAAATACGACGGATCCGTAATCGTTAAAATGGATTGACACAAAATGTGACGGATCGAGCGTCTCTCAAAATCAATCAACATTTAATGTGGCCGCCTCTACTTCTCTCGAATGGTTCGACACATAATGGGACGGATCCGAAGTCTCTCATTTGGATCTTTCCTTTCCTCAACACCTATTGCCTCAGGAAAGCGCGTACGTTAGAATCCCCACTTAACAAACTCGTATAAATTTTCGAGAGAGGAATTAAAATGCCATCCTGTTCCATGCCATTAGATGATGGTCATGCCATAAATCGCAAGGGTGTACTAATTTATACCCTTGACTACTTGTACTCGTGTTAATTTATTTCATTATTATTATTAAAAGTGATATCAGCTCTGATATAATTATTTTCTTTCAAGTTCCAATTTTTGCCATTATAATTATGGGTTTTGGAGCGAATGAATTGTGTCCTTTCTGTATGATCTAAGCTTTCGCCATACACTTATGAGACCGTCAGAGAATTTTATTATTATTATTGTTATCAGTTTTGGGTGCGTGCAACCACTAATGATTACATCTGTGTTTGGTTTAATGGATGAGGTATCTCCACCTCTCAGCCAACCCTCCACCTTCCTAGGGCAGGCTTGGAAGTGACATGGCAGATTTATTAAAGGGATATAATTCTGATCTTTATGTTAATTTCATTATCCGGTCGGAGGACCTCGTCCACGATTGAAAAGGGCTTGCCATTGAATGTCAGTCTGATCTTTATATGAATTTAATTATCTGTTTGGAGGACCTCATCCACGACACAAAGGGGTTTGACAGCGATTGTCAGTCTGATTTTTATGTTAATTTAATTATTACATTTTTTCGGTCGGTGGATGTTGTCTTCAGGACGCGGATTGAAATTTCGAGAGTTACCGTGCACGTTCCCCTCGTTACCCTCATGAATGAGGGGAAATACCGTGGTAAATTTCCGTTTGAAATCCGGGAGAGGCGAATGGACCGCCAGATTGGCAGTTTCGGACAAGGGGAAGCGGGTACAAAGGGACAATGACACATTTCCCCTCTTTTTAGCTGACCTCAGTGGAATTTGAGGTCATCTTTCTGCCAGAAGACCCCTCGGAGACGCTTGTCCGTCTTTCCCTCACTATACGAAACCCTGTCCCCCGTTGAGAGGGTCATTGATAGCCATCCGAGGGGAAACAACTTCCCTAGAATGGTATGAAACGTTGATGGTTTCTCTGAACCAATAACGTAGAATCTCAATGAGGGGATTTGGTGAGGGGAGGCTGTGCATTAAGTTTTTTCAGCTTTGCCCATTTCGCGCTGAGGGGATGAGGCCTACGAGATTTCGAGTCATGACATTGTTTCCCCTCGTAAACATTCGGAGTTGATCCGATTTTTGTCTGAGGGAAAGGGGAATTTTGCGCCCGTTGATAGTTCTTGTTGGAGCTGTTCTTATTGCTTAAAGGGGGAAAGGACATTAATAATAAAAATTGCTATGGGGAAGAACGCGAAAGGGTCTTCCTACCGATTGTTCCCATCTTCGAGCCATTCCCTTCGGAAGCTGGAGTAGAGGAAGGTGTTGTTCATCGAAAGCTTGGCAAAAATAAGCGCACCAAGATCGATACCTCACTATTTATTCGTGAGATGGAGTACCTAAGTTTGCGAACAACACAGGCAGTTTGAATCTTCCCTATGGTCTGGGCACCAGTTAAGAGTCAACTCAAAGTCAGAAGTAACGTAGAAGACGCAATTTAACCTTGGGAAGAGCTAGTTTATTAGGTATCAAACCCATCCAAACCTTTTTAACCATACAGGTAATATTTTCTTTCAATCCGTAACATGTATTACACTTCAAATAAACCCATATGATTGTAGCTATTTGGTTAGGAACGTTCTCAAACGGTATATATAGAGCGGCAACAACTCGAATCTTCAGTAGCCCGCAAACATTCGTTGAGGGTGGATCGTAGGCTTTTGTGAAATGTTAATTAAGGTGGAATATTTCTCTCTCTCTCTATCTCTTTCTTTCTGCCCCCCTTCCCCCTCTCTCTCTCTTAAATCATGGGAGAAAAGGTAAATTTTCATTCTTGTTAAAGACCCAATGGGGAGGGAATCTTTTTTCGCATTAAGCACCAGTTTACATGGTTCGAAGACTACGATAATGCAGGTTCTAAAAGTGGCCTGTTATAATACAGGTTTATACAAATACACGACCTCCTTGATTACTGACAATCGGACCAGGGTCTACAGCGCGTCTACAGTCATGGCCGAAAGATTTCACAGTACTAAATATTTTCATATAAGAAAATGAATACACAAATCAAACGTTGCATTTTGTTTGCTCCATTTTTGTTCAATAAACAACTGAAGTTGCTCACAATTGGATTGCTTCTGTTTATCAACCGCCAGTTTGATTTTCGCCCACAAATTCTCTTATTGGGTTCAAATCTGCCGAATTCCTGGGCCAGGATCTCAAATGTTCGATATTATTTTCAGCCAAGAAATTTTTTATTGGTTTTTCTTCGTGACAAGGTGCACATCATGCTGAAAAAAAATACAGTTATCTTCACTAAATTGGTTCTAAACTGTTGGGTAAAGATGCTGATGAAGCACGGTTTGGTACCGTTTTGAGTTCATGACTGTTCTTGGGCAAAATCGTTAGTGCTCCAGTTGCCTCAAATCAAAAGCTGCCCTATGGCACGAGACAGGACTTGTGAAAGCGCTCCTCTTTTCTCCTCTTAACGAGGGATCTTCCAGAAGCTCCAAACAAGCGGGAAGGAGCTTAATCAGAGAATATCACTTCGCCGTCTTCAACAACCCATTCTTTATATTTCCTACCAAAGTAGATCCAATCTATAAATTCTTCTTGATGAGATGAGGCTTCTTCACCGCCCTTCTCGACTTGAGGTCTTTGTTGAAAGGTCTCCACCTTATTGTACGCGCTGAAGCGTTCAAACATACTCCTTTTCAATCGTGAGCAAGCTTGACACTGGAGACAACCCGATCGTTTAGCTGGGACCTTACCAAGAGGCGATCTTGGCGTTCATTTGAAGCTCCTGGAGATCCAGAATACCTCTTCACAAGAGTGTGGCCAGTCTTTTTAAAGTCATTAATGATCCTAAAGATGGCGCTCTTTGATGCTATGCGTGTAGCAACTATCTCCTTGCATTATCAGGCCACTTCGAGGCAGAGACACAATGGTTGAGCGCCTTTGAAAAGAACCATTTCACAAATTGAAAAAGATTCAAACAATTATTTTTCACCCCCAAAAATGTTACGAAATAGATTGTAATTACACAACATTATTCATTTAATTCATATTTTGTTATTATTTTACCCTTTCGATCGAATAGCAAAGCTCCAAAGACTTAAACTCACCTCCTACAGGAACAGGAACAAAGCGAGAATTTGGGTTCAGTGAAGAAATGAAGTTTTTCTTATTATTTTTTAAATACTGACTTTTTAATAAATTTTAATAATTTAAATATCAAAATAATTATTCATATCATATAAACTTTTAAAACGAATGAAAAATTTATATAAATTAGTCTCAAAACCTTTGCCCCATAACTCTAGTTTGGTAAAGTCAGTACCATTTAGTTTTGTAGATTTGTAGCAAATCCAGTACCTTTAGTTTTATAGATTTTTAGAAAACTGAGTGTCATTAGTTTGGTAAAGTTCTAGGTTTGGAGAAAAGTGTAACATTTAGTTTTGTAGAAAAGGGAGCACTATTAGTGTGTAGATTTGTAGTTTAATATAAAAGTAAGTACATTTAGTTGTGTAGATTTGTAGAAAGTGAGTACCATTAGTTTTGTAGAGTACCATTTAGTTTTGCAGAGTCGTAGTCTGTAGAAAATGTAGCACTATTAGTTTGTATAAAAGTGAGTACCATTTAGTTTCTTAGATTTGTAGAAAGGTGAGTAACATTAGTTTTGTAGAAAAGTGAGTACCATTTAGTTTTGAACTTACCCATTTATGGTATTAAATTGAAGTGTACATACAGTTACCTCAATTTGCCATATCACAGTTTTCAAAATGTTTCGGACAAATGTAATTTAATGGCAACATAATTATTTATATACATGTTTTATAAATCCTCAAATAACTTTTCATGACTACCACTAGGATTTGCGCTGCTGTTGCTAACTAATAATAGTTTTCCTTACACAGTAGATTGGAAAATTAATTATAATGGCAACAATAAAAAATAAATATATAAAGATAAATAAGCTAAGAAATACCACATTTCGGAAATATGGCAACACTGTTTTGAAACAAAACTGTTTCAAAATGTTTCGACAGCAATACTTGAAATATCTCAATTAGGTTAAAAAAAAACAACTAAATTTAATTCATTTTATTGGTAAATATCCAATGTAGTTTATTTATTTAGTTATAATTAAATATAGCCCAAACACTCCATCTTTCATGAAATAATAATATATTAAATTGTCACTGAACGAAATTCTGCGTAAAGTGTGACATCACTTCTTGGGAAAATCATTAAGAGCGATGTGTTTGTTAATGGAATATCATCCCTTCCATCGCTTATGAATTAATACATTAGTTCTTCTCTCTTGCACTGACTACTTTTAGAACGTAGTAGATGTTCTTTGTTGGTTTTTAGTTCTTCTTTCAGCAAAATGCTGCGGGTTGATAGGCTTCGATATCATAAGATAGAAAAGCAGATTGAAATTTCTCACCATTTTAAATTATTATTATATTTAATCAGTTATGCATCCTCCTAGGTCTCATTTTTATACTATCTCGAACCTACTGGTTGTTCACCCTGTATGAGTTCCAATGGACGTGGCCCACCTGATTTCTACTTACTACACCCCCGCCCCCCTTCACAGATATCTCAGCACCACTATGTACATTAACGATACGTCTTTCCTATATATTTTGCCTCCTTTATATGTCTTTTCTTTACCTGGGCCTAGTTTGCCAGTTAGCCCATCTCTTTGTTTCCTTTACCAGTTTGCCGAGATGTTTGGCTCTTTTACCAGTTACCAATATCTTTGCCTCCTTTATATGTCTTTTCTTTATCTGTGCCTAGTTTGCCAGTTAGCCCATCTCTTTGTTTCCTTTACCAGTTTGCCTAGATGTTTGTATGTTTAACTAGTTTCCAGTATCTTTGCCTTCTTTCTCAGGTTGCTCATGCATTTTTCTCTTTTATTCGTTTCCATTTTTTGTCTCTTTTACCAGTTTTCCTATGACTTTGGCTTCCCTATCAGTACCAATTTATTTGCCTCCTTTACCAGTTGTTTTCATAGATTTGACTCTAATATAACATTATATACTTTCCCATTTCAAGTCCCGACTATTGCATAAAATAGGTTGGGCAGGGGAGGGGGGAGGGTACTGTACCACCTTTATACCCACAGAACAGAGAAACCTTTTCAGTTACTTTTCAATTTTATTCCCATAATCAATCTATCTGAATCTCCAATAACTTCACCACCGAGTTGAATATCGAAAGAAAAAAAAATCCTTTTAATAAAACTAAAAATATATACAAAATAAAAATTACGTAAAAAATAAAACCAAACTTATTATTTTAACAAATTCTAATGACTGATATTTTTCGCTGAAACAACAAAAAAAAAAGAATATAATTAAAAGCTTAAAAAATAATACTTTCAAAAACAATAGAAATTAAGATCCTTTCCTCTCGATTCCTAAATGGGGTCGTGCTCAAGTTTGAGGTTCGAAAGAGCGGGTAAAGGGGTAGACAGTTGAAGGGTTAAGGTCTGGAGGAGCAGAAGGGGGTCATTAATGCTTTTGAACGCTGTTGTAATAATTCCACTATTAAAAATAGTATAATTGAAGAGAGTAAATGAGAATGCTATTTACTTTAATGTGCATTGTGACATTTGAAATAACGGCCGTAACGGTTTTGGGAAATTCAAATTTTCAAATTGAGTGGTTTTGTGATTGCCTTAACGTGAAACGCCTTTGAGCGTGGCGCAATCAAGATGACGCCATAAGAAATAATAAAAGGGCAAATCTATTTTGGCCCCCAAAGGAAGAGACTACGCATATTCATTACTAAAGTCTTCTTCTTGTCTATTGATTCTTGTTCCTCTTCTCCTTTGATTATTTTTTTATTTTTCTTCTTCTCTCCCAGCATTATCCCTATCACCTTTTTCTTCTTTTTTGTTTCTTCGTCTTCTTCTTCATAATCTTCGGTTAGAGAGCACTGATGAGATATAGAAGTAAAAAAAACTCAGAGATTACTGAGAAGAGATACGGGATCTTTTCTCTTATTATGACGCAATTTCGTCGCCTCAACAAGATGGCTTAACGGCCGGTTACTCGAGTGATTACGCTGTGACATATTTAGTGTTACGATATCCTATGTCATCATCATCATCATCATCATCATCATCACTAACTCTATAATTTAAGAAGGGGATATTTTTGAGTATTTGAATAATAATTTCATCTTAGTTTGGTTATGACTTATGTTTTTTATCAAAGTTATTTCTAATAATTCTTTTATAATATCAAAAAACAAAATGGTAAAGTTCAGAAATAAATATAAGTATCGAAATTTTGTGAACTTTTTAAAACCCAAAGAATTACAAATGGTGAAGTTCAGAAAATTTATTTTTATATATCTTCTTCTATAACTATATTTTAGCAACGTGATATTTTGAAAGGGGGGAAATTTCGTTTAGATTTCCTTTTTAAAATTATTATAATTGGCGAAGTTCAGAAAATTTCTAAATTTAACCATGGCTGTTTTTTTTGGATTCTAAATTTTAATCTTAGTAGCGAAGCGCAAGCTCCCGCGGTAGGAGGGGGGGAAAAGTGACGAAGCTATTGCCTGTTTTTTTAGAAGCAAATGCCTTGTTTTTACCCTTAAAAAATGACAACGTACGAACTTGCCCCCGAAAAGAACAATGTCTGGAGGGTTTTACCAGTGCAGTGGGTTTTTGGAGGGATTTGCAGGGAAACGTGCGAGTGCTTCGTGTATGCAGTTCCTGATAGATCGGCAGAAACATTATTATCTATAATTAATCCTTGCCAGAGATACGATAGAAACATTTGACTCTTAACCACTCGAAGAATTTTACAGATCCAGAGACAGGTGACCACACAAACCACAGAGAGTCGCTTTGGGCCAAGGCGAAAATGAGGAATGAAATAGAATGAGGAATCGCTCGTTCTCTGATCGACTCCTTTAATATGTGTCGCGAGTTTTTATGGAGGCAACGAAATAAAGGAAAAGACTTAATTGCTCAAATTTACAAAGACATTGTAAAGTTTTATCTATTAAATAATGTTTAGCTCTTACTTTTTTTTTACCTTCCTCTTATTCGATCCCCAAACCCCCAAAATAATTATATCAGGAATGATCCCATCCCTCGATTCCCGCGCATGAGAAAGGCAGTTCAGCCTCCTCAGTCGGCCAATAAGGGCTCAGCCATCTGGCTGAAGAGACGAAATTGCGCCTCAATAAGAGAAAAGATCTGAGATATGAGTTAGAAACATAGAGATCACTGATAGGACACGAGTAAGAAACAAAGAGCACTGAGAGAAGATACGAGTTAGAAATTTAGAGAGCACTAAGCAGAAAAAACTTTTATTTTCTCGGAATTCTTTAGATATACCGACAAAAACAATCTTCAGAGCTTTTTGTATTTTATCTAAATTTATTTTATATACGAACAAAAAATTACAATTCAGAGCCATGCCATAGTTTTAATGGATTTGGTGAACGTCACGATTTGTAATTATTTTTTTCAAAGTTTAAAAACATTCGCTAATCATATAGATATTTGCTGAACTCTTAGAAAAACTCTGATAAAAGCTTCAAATATACGAAAAACGAACTCTTTCATGTTGTTTTTTGAAATGTATAGAAAATATTCGAAGGAAGTTGGATAAAAGCTTCAAATATACGAAAAATCAACTCTCTCATGTTGTTTTTCGAACTGTAAAGAAAATATTCGAAGGAAGTTGGATAAAAGCTTCAAATATACGAAAAACGAACTCTTTCATGTTGTTTTGCGAACTGTAAAGAAAATATTCGAAGGAAGTTGGATAAAAGCTTCAAATATACGAAAAACGAACTCTTTCATTTTGTTTTGTGAACTGTAAAGAAATTATTCGAAGGAAGCTGGATAAAAACTTCAAATATACGAAAAAAAAACTATTTCATGTGCTTTTTCGAACTGTAAAGAAAATATTCGAAGGAATTGCATAAAAGCTTTAAATATACGAAAAACCAACTCTCTCATGTTGTTTTTCGAACTGTAGAGAAAATATTCGAAGAAAGTTGGATAAAAGCTTCAAATATACGAAAAACCAACTCTTTCATGTTGTTTTTAGAACTGTGAAGAACATATTCGAAGGAAGTTGGATAAAAGCTTCAAATATACGAAAAAACAACTCTCTCATGTTGTTTTTTGAACTGTAAAAAATATTCGAAGGAAGTTGGGGAAAAGCTTCAAATATACGAAAAACCATCTCTTTCATGTTGTTTTTTGAACTGTAAAGAAATATTCAAAGGAAGTTGAGTAAAAGCTTTAAATATACGAAAAACCAACTCTCTCATGTTGTTTTTTGAACTGTAAAAAATATTTGAAGGAAGTTGGCTAAAAGCTTCAAATATACGAAAAACCATCTCTTTCATGTTGTTTTTTGAACTGTAAAGAAATTTTCGAAGGAAGTTGAGTAAAAGCTTCAAATATACGAAAAACCCACTCTCTTATGTTGTTTTTCGAACTGTAAAGAAAATATTCGAAGGAAGTTGGATAAAAACTTCAAATATACGAAAAACCAACTATTTCATGTTGTTTTGCGAACTGTAAAGAAATTATTCGAAAAAAATTTGAATAATAGCTTCAGATATACATACGTAGGTAACTCACAAACTAAAATTCAAATCTTCACATGCGGCAACTGCAACAGGACTTGCCGTTCAAGGATTGGGTTGTACAGTCATAGCCGGCACTGCAGTTTCACCAGTTACTCATCCACCTCCTAAACTCTCACGTGCTGGCTCCAAGCACCCCACCCCGGTACACTGCCTCAGACGGCGGGCCAAGCCACGTGAGGGATTGGTGTTTACACTACACCGTCAAGCTAGGCGAAGGAGATCCTTGACTGATCCAAAGCCCAAGTGTAGTGGGTGTAAACCTTTTAAATTAGGAGTGGACCCCTGAAGGCGGACCAGTGCGCTGTGCTCACTGACTCCGGCAGCCCCTGCAGTCAACTTTGTGTCAAACGTACTGCTCTGGATTCCTTTGGACGACTGGGCAACCCAGGATCTCCATATGCTTCGCCATGGCGCAATCTCCATTGACAGAAGGATGCCAACGAACAACGAATACTATGGAAAAAAATGTGTCATTTCTCTAACTTTTGTACAGGACTTTTATACAATGATGATCAGACTAATGGAACTATCGTGTTATTGGAGCGTTGTCATTGAGATAGAGTTGAACTAAACTTCGTTATAATAAAAGCTTAACTGGATCGAACCTGGACTCTGAGTTGTGGGGAAGAGCAATTTAAATTTTGAACCATGCTTCATCTAAAACGAGTGTAGGTTCTTTGTAGCGCTAGTAAGTGCGAATTGGTTTCTGATATGGGGTACAAAATGGACCTCAAGTCTCAAACATGTTAACATTTGGCGCTTGTAGGAGCTAATCCAGATGATAAATTTGCCCTGGCCAGCTGTAACCTAGTTCTTAACTATTGAAACAGCAGTGTTATCCATAATGGACACAAAGAAGAAGAATTAGGACTGAGGCTTGACTCGAATCTGTTTACAATTTGCCCATTCAGCGGCAGCTTGTCTAATAGACTAAGAAGATATTTTACTACTGCAGAATACTACACTATTGAAGTCAAATTGAGTATGGATCTTCTTTCTTCATGCTAATGGTCAAGGTTCTTCGGCCTTCTTTTCTCGAATAGAGCCAAAAAGATGATTCATCTGATTGGATGCATTTTTTATTTCCGTTCTTTTTTGTATAGATCAAATGATCATTGCGTCATTATTGTCCCGTTTCGAGTTAATGGTTATTGAAAGCAAACGGTTCATATTTGGAATCTTCCAGTGGGGCTTTTGCGGTAGTGATTTACTTGAAAACATGGTGTACAGGGTGTTCCCAAAGACAGGACACAAAGGTATAATGACAATGGTGAACTCGTTTACTCCACCTTACCTCCCTCGACTTCTTTTTCTTTTCATTTGCCATAGCTCTCGGGCGTTCGGCCCTCGCAGCAAGTAGGGACCTCAAGGTACACACTGCCCCTCAACTAAGGCTCATAAGAGGAGGAAAGTGCGCCGGGCATTCAGAACCTTTGTGGGTAAAAGAGCAAGTGTGGAGAGGGGTAGGAGGGTATGTTATAAAGGGAAGTAGAGATAGGCGGCTTCCCTAACGAGTAGGGTGGGGAATCACCTATTAATTATTATCAAACTACGGCGAACCGAACTCTGAAAACTCTGAAAACAGGTCCTCCTGGACCAAGTGCGGGTGGAAAAAAGGTTGAGGGGGATAGTTTTAGAGTAAAAAAAAAGAATTAAATGGAAAAGTAACGATAGAAGAGGAAGCGCACCAACACCTTTCCCATGGCAATCTGATAGTTGATGTCAATCCAATAAGAGAGCTTCCAATCTTTGCACTCAGGTCGGGAAGATGCGGAGCTCTTCTACGTACCAAGTGTAACTGCCTACACAGGTTAACACTACGCGAGGAATTTCACCATGGTTCTGGTTGGAGTTTATTATTCAAGAATTGTAGGATTAACTTCACCATGGTTCTGGTTGGAGTTTATTATTCAGGAATTGTAGGATTAACTTTACCATGGTACTGGTTGGAGTTTATTATTCAAGAATTGTAGGATTAACCTTACCATGGTACGGGTTAAAGTTTATTATTCAGGAATTGTAGGATTAACTTCATCATTGTTCTGGTTTGAGTTTATTATTCAGGAATTGTAGGATTACCTTCACCATGGTTCTGTTAGGAGTTTATTAGTCAAGAATTGTAGGATTAACTTTACTATGGTACTGGTTGGAGTTTATTATTCAGGAAGTGTAAGATTAACTTCACCATGGTTCTGGTTGGAGTTTATTATTCAAGAATTGTAAGATTAACTTCACCATGGTTCTGGTTGGAGTTTATTATTCAAGAATTTTAGGATCAACTTCACTATGGTTCTGGTTGGAGTTTATTATTCAGGAATTGTAGGATTAAATTCACCATGGTTCTGGTTGGAGTTTATTATTCAAGAATTGTAGGATTAACTTCACTATGGTACTGGTTGGAGTTTATTATTCAAGAATTGTAGGATTAACTTCACCATGGTTCTGGTTGGAGTTTATTATTCAAGAATTGTAGGATAAACTTCACTATGGTACTGGTTGGAGTTTATTATTCAAGAATTGTAGGATTAACTTCACCATGGTTCTGGTTGGAGTTTATTATTAAGGAATTGTAGGATTAACTTCACCATGGAATGGGTTGGAGTTTATTATTCAGGAATTGTAGGATTAACTTCACTATGGTTCTGGTTTGAGTTTATTATTCAGGAATTATAGGATTAACTTTACCATGGTTCTGGTTTGAGTTTATTATTCAGGAATTGTAGGATTACCTTCACCATGGTTCTGTTAGGAGTTTATTAGTCAAGAATTGTAGGATTAACTTTACTATGGTACTGGTTAGAGTTTATTATTCAAGAATTGTAGGATTCACTTCACCATGGTTCTGGTTGGAGTTTATTTTTCAGGAATTGTAGGATTAACTTCACCATGGTACGGGTTGGAGTTTATTATTCAGGAATTGTAGAATTAACTTCACCATGGTTCTGGTTGGAGTTTATTATTAAGGAATTGTAGGATTAACTTCACCAGGGAATGGGTTGGAGTTTATATTCAGGGATTGTAGGATTAACTTCACTATGGTTCTGGTTGAAGTTTATTATTCAGGAATTATAGGATTAACTTCACCATGGTTCTGGTTTGAGTTTATTATTCAGGAATTGTAGGATTACCTTCACTATGGTTCTGTTAGGAGTTTATTAGTCAAGAATTGTAGGATTAACTTTACTATGGTACTGGTTAGAGTTTATTATTCAAGAATTGTAGGATTCACTTCACCATGGTTCTGGTTGGAGTTTATTATTCAGGAATTGTAGGATTAACTTCACCATGGTTCTGGTTGGAGTTTATTATTCAGGAATTGTAGGATTAACTTCACTATGGTTCTGGTTGGAGTTTATTATTCAAGAATTGTAGGATTAACTTCACCATGGTTCTGGTTGGAGTTTATTATTCAGGAATTGTAGGATTAACTTCACCATGGTTCTGGTTGGAGTTTATTATTCAGGAAGTGTAGGATTAACTTCACCATGGTTCTGGTTGGAGTTTATTATTCAAGAATTGTAAGATTAACTTCACCATGGTTCTGGTTGGAGTTTATTATTCAAGAATTGTAGGATTAACTTCACCATGGTTCTGGTTGGAGTTTATTATTCAGGAATTGTAGGATTAAATTCACCATGGTTCTGGTTGGAGTTTATTATTCAAGAATTGTAGGATTAACTTCACCATGGTTCTGGTTGGAGTTTATTATTCAGGAATTGTAGGATTAACTTCACTATGGTTCTGGTTGGAGTTTACTATTCAAGAATTTTAGGATCAACTTCACCATGGTTCTGGTTGGAGTTTATTATTCAGGAATTGTAGGATTAAATTCACCATGGTTCTGGTTGGAGTTTATTATTCAAGAATTGTAGGATTAACTTCACCATGGTTCTGGTTGGAGTTTATTATTCAAGAATTGTAGGATTAACTTCACTATGGTTCTGGTTGGAGTTTATTATTCAAGAATTGTAAGATTAACTTCACCATGGTTCTGGTTGGAGTTTATTATTCAGGAATTGTAGGATTAAATTCACCATGGTTCTGGTTGGAGTTTATTATTCAAGAATTGTAGGATTAACTTCACCATGGTTCTGGTTGGAGTTTATTATTCAGGAATTGTAGGATTAATTTCACTATGGTTCTGGTTGGAGTTTACTATTCAAGAATTTTAAGATCAACTTCACCATGGTTCTGGTTGGAGTTTATTATTCAGGAATTGTAGGATTAACCTCACCATAGTTCTGGTTGGAGTTTATTATTCAGAAATTGTAGGATTAACTTCACTATGGTTCTGGTTGGAGTTTATTATTCAAGAATTGTAGGATTAACTTCACCATGGTTCTGGTTGAAGTTTATTATTCAGGAATTGTAGGATTAACCTCACCATAGTTCTGGTTGGAGTTTATTATTCAGGAAGTGTAGGATTAACTTCACCATGGTTCTGGTTGGAGTTTATTATCCAAGAATTGTAAGATTAACTTCACCATGGTTCTGGTTGGAGTTTATTATTCAGGAATTGTAGGATTAACTTCACTATGGTTCTGGTTGGAGTTTACTATTCAAGAATTTTAGGATCAACTTCACCATGGTTCTGGTTGGAGTTTATTATTCAGGAATTGTAGGATTAAATTCACCATGGTTCTGGTTGGAGTTTATTATTCAGGAATTGTAGGATTAAATTCACCATGGTTCTGGTTGGAGTTTATTATTCAGGAATTGTAGGATTAAATTCACCATGGTTCTGGTTGGAGTTTATTATTCAAGAATTGTAGGATTAACTTCACTATGGTTCTGGTTGGAGTTTATTATTCAGGAATTGTAGGATTAACTTCACCATGGTTCTGGTTGGAGTTTATTATTCAAGAATTGTAGGATTAACTTCACTATGGTTCTGGTTGGAGTTTATTATTCAAGAATTGTAAGATTAACTTCACCATGGTTCTGGTTAGAGTTTATTATTCAAGAATTGTAGGATTAACTTCACCATGGTTCTGGTTGGAGTTTATTATTCAGGAATTGTAGGATTAAATTCACCATGGTTCTGGTTGGAGTTTATTATTCAGGAATTGCAGGATTAAATTCACCATGGTTCTGGTTGGAGTTTATTATTCAAGAATTGTAGGATTAACTTCACTATGGTTCTAGTTGGAGTTTATTATTCAGGAATTGTAGGATTAACTTCACCATGGTTCTGGTTGGAGTTTATTATTTAAGAATTGTAGGATTAACTTCACTATGGTTCTGGTTGGAGTTTATTATTCAAGAATTGTAAGATTAACTTCACCATGGTTCTGGTTGGAGTTTATTATTCAGGAATTGTAGGATTAAATTCACCATGGTTCTGGTTGGAGTTTATTATTCAGGAATTGTAGGATTAAATTCACCATGGTTCTGGTTGGAGTTTATTATTCAAGAATTGTAGGATTAACTTCACCATGGTTCTGGTTGGAGTTTATTATTCAGGAATTAAAATGATCTTTGGTCAGTGTTTTTGCTGAAGAAAGAACCAGTGTGAGAAAGAGATGAAGAATAATAGAGAGGCCCTTGAGCCTTAACATAAAGACCGAATAAGAAGGGAATAAAACGAAAATAAGAAGCAACCAGGAAGTGGCTGGTCACCTAGCAAACCTCAATAACTCTTACTCATTCCTTTTCACCACTTTACTTTAGCACCTACTGTCTACTCCACTCTCATTAAACACTTTATCTTCTCTTTCAAGACGTAAAGAAGTATTGAGGAAAATAGGCCGATGACTGTGTTCTTGATAACAAAAGTTGTGGAATCTGAGAGAGAGAAAAAGACAGAGAGTGAGAGAGAAAGAGAGAGAGAGAGAGATAGAGAAAGAAAGAGCTACATGGAACTACAAGGAAAAGAAGTACCCTAATAGACCCTACGGTCCATTCAAAGGGGGTACCTTTGGCGTAACAGTTGCAGTCTTCGAAAGTGTCAAGTGACGCCCTCGAAGAACACTCGCACAACGGTTATTTGCCCCAACTGCTACTTTTCAAGACTTTGTCCAGTCTCGACCTGAACTGATCAACAGAAGTGCAGTTGACAACTTCCACTGGAAGTGCGTTCCAGCTGCCACAGATGCTGTATGTGAAAAATCTCCCACACAGATCGCGGTGGTAACGCTTCAGTTCAAGTTTGTAGAGAGAGAGTGAGAGAGAGAGAAATAGCTTAGAGTAAAGTCATGCAATTGAGCGTTGTTTTTCCCAGGCAGATTCACTGACGCTCCGAACCCCTAATGAAAGGAGTTATTGAAATCCCGTCGAAGTGCAAAAGAATGCTAATCTAAACAAGGTCAACAGACCTAATTCGCGTGCTCTCAATTATTCTGACTTATGATTTTCAAAACTTTCAAAAACTCATTGAAAAGTTAAAATGTTACCATCCGACCGTTAACCTCCAGACCGACGTAGTACTAAACTTATAAAATCGCGCGCACGCGACTAAGATGTTTATTTGTAGTTCTCCTTCACTGAAGATATCCCCCCAAGTTCATCTACTTAAACTATTACACCCCAAGTTTATCTACTGAAAATATTACAACTCAAATTGATCTACTGAAGATATTCAACTGCTGAGGTTTAGTGAGTGGGTAATCCCAGTCCCACTTCCTAGACATATATTTTATTACAGCACCGAGGTGAAGCGGAGGTGAAGTGTATCCAATACACCTACCTTAGCCATTTCCGGTGAATAAGAATAACCCCGGTGCGTACCTTTTGATCAAAACTAAGATGATGATCCCCTGAGTGTGTCCCCACTCAGTAAAAGCCAATCATGAATGGATCGGTATAATATTGAGATTTAAGCCGAGTGAATTGCTTAATAATTGCCAAAAGATCGTCCAAATTTGTTAAACACACAGAAACAAAAATAATCTTTAATGTACATGAATTTGAAATAAGCAACAGCGTATATAAATATAATTAGGATTAATTTTGCACTGAATAAATATGTCTACAAAATGTCGTGGGGATTACTTGAAAATTACTCACTAGGATGAATGCGTCTTAATGACACCAGACAGAACGAATGGAATATTATTATTGAGTTAAACACTGAATTAAGCACTTCTAATACTCGAGGTTATGGGCTCGAGATGGGAATTCTAGTTCACATATAAATTGGTGAAGTTAGGGGAGGGGATAATTCAATTAACGATACCTTTTGAGTTCGTAAGTATTTTTGAAGGGGACGGTGGATATCTTCTTCTGGTGACGATGATTACACTAAGTCCAGCCGTCCGAGGTTACCGAATGAGAAGGTAATCCTAGACCGGTGATATGCTGATCCTATGCCTGATCACGAAGGTGAGCCAAACGGTGACTCAAATCGGAATTCTTCCTCGAAGTACCTGTCCGATTATTCGGCTCCTGGAGTAGGTAGCCAAAACCGATTACCTAACTAAGTCTAGAGTAATCCGCAGAGGGAGGTCCTGTGTAACCTCAGACTCTGAAGGGGGTAGGGGGCTGCGAGAAGTTTGGCACCTACAAGTACCGTGACGGCAACAACCAATTCCCCGAGAAGTTCCTTGCTTGCAGCGGGCGAACGGTTTCCTATGTGGATCGGGCTCCACACAAACTCGACGTAGGTCCAAGATGTTCTGCCTGATTCCAGGGAGAAGTTTTCCTTAAAATTTCCTCGCGAGCAGAAATCAAGAGAGAATCGAATTATCGTAAAATCCGTATCGTCGCGCGAAAGACCTTTTTTCATCTTTGGGCAGACAGTATGTCTTTCACACCTTCGAGCCATCTCGAAGTTTACGGTGGCGAGAGGTGCATTTATAGATACGAGAGGGCACGCAGCTTGTGTCGGAATATTTCTGCGTACACTTATGTACGCGGTATTTATACTTCTAGATCACCAATAGTTTATGTACAGAAGATTTCGACCCAATGTTTACCTACTGAAGATATCCACCAAAAGTTTACCTACTGAAGAAATTCCACCCCTAGTTTACCTACTGAAGAAATTCCACTCCAATTTTACCTACTTAAGATATTCGACCCGAATTTTCCCTACTGCCGATATTCCACCAAAAGTTTACCTACTGTCGAGATTCCACCCTTAGTTTACCTACTGAATATATTCAACGCAGTGTTTACCTACTGAAGAAATTCCACCCCTAATTTACCTACTGAAGATATTCGACGCAGTGTTTACCTACTGAAGAAATTCCACCCCTAATTTACCTACTGAAGATATTCGACGCAGTGTTTACCTACTGAAGAAATTCCACCCCTAGTTTACATACTGAAGATATTTGACGCAATGTTTATCTACTGAGGATGTTCAACCCCATATTTAACTACTGAAGATATACCTTCCCCCCCCCTCGTTTACCTACTGAAAATATCGCACCCTAGATTCACCTACTGAAAATCTTCCTACAACTTTATCTACTGAAGATAATACACCTAATGTTTAGCTACTGAAGTTATTCCACCAATAGCTACCTATTAAAGATCGCCCCCTTGCCCCCGTCAGTTTAAAGCAGAATAGGATACTCTACTCTAAGTACCCCTGAGATGGATTATTTTCAGTAGATCTAAAATCTCCATTGATATAATAAGCTTTGGCTAGCGATGCGGGCTGTAAATTAAATTAAATTAATCCAATTGTCATTAAATTTAGTTGTGTATGGTAGGTGTTTACGTGGTTGGTGTTGTGGGTAGGGTGCAGGTAGCCTTCTGCCTCGGGATCCACCCTGACTGGACGAGTTTCTACTGGACGTAATCGCCCATCGCCACGAAAGTGTCAATACCGCGGAATATAAAGATAGGTAGCGGTGAGCTTTTTTTGGGCACACAGTATATGTAATTGGGTATAATTTTTGTTTTAATAATGTGTGCCAACGCCAATTGTGTAAAACAGTTGTGTATATGATTATGGTGATTATAATTATCAGTCTAGACCTAAATTGATAATTTTGCGACTCTTTATGTAGTCCACGAATGCCCCATAGAGAACACTTCCTTAATAATTACTTCATGCAATATTTATTGAAGTCTGTTCTAATGCTAATTACCTTTTAGCGTTTTCAGTCGCATGGACGCGACTTTATAAGTCAGTATATCGGTCCGTAGGTCGTCGGTTGGATGGTAGCCGTTTTAATTTCAATGAGATTTATGTCAATAACATCGTAACTATTCGGCTGATTCGGAAGAAATTTGAAACCCTTATGTTGTTTTACATTCTCTTTCGAAATATATAGTTGTCAATGTCCTCTCAAGGTTAGTACGGGAATTATTTATCAATAATATCGTAATTATTCGGCCGATTCTAACAAAATTTGAAACCCTTATGTTGTTTTACATTCTCGTTCGAATTATATAATTGTCAAGGTCCTCCCAAGGTTAGTACGGGAATTATTGAAAGTTTTGAAGGTTGTAAGGTCATATGGTCATAATTCAGAATAAATGAGAGCACGCGACTTTGATTTGTAACTTTGTTATTATTTTCTGTACTTCTGAATAAAGACAGTTTGGCTTGTAGTTTTCCAATTCTTCGCTATTCATCTTTTTACCACTATGTAGTGCAAATGAGGTGTTGGACTCCGTCATTGATGTGTTTTGTTTTTTTTACTTTAAATATTTTTGTTAATAAAAGTACTTTAACAAGTTAATCATTTTTTTTCTTTCTATTGTTACACAACCAAATTCCCGAGATTTTTTTTGTCCGTTTTCATGTTATTAAGTGGTTGCGAAATTTGACCTTTCTTTGGTAGTCTAAATTTGTGCCTTGTCTTTTCATTGTGAGCATAAAGGATTTTGAGAGACTCCGACCATTGTCGACAATGTTTACATCGTTGTTTCATTCTTACGTTTATCTAGAGTGATATGATTTTTCTCTACTAGTTATTTAGCAAACTTTCATATTTTTCTGATTTGTTATTAATCGCTTCCTTACTAATACTAAAAGTCTTTTAGTAGCACCATTTATTTTTCTGGGTTTTTTAATTACAGGTTTGGCGATTTTACCCGAGTCGTTTCGTTAACCTTAAAAAAATCGATATACTTTTTTTTCTAATTGTACCTTCCCATTTTTTTTTTGTTGCATTAATAAAAGTCTTTTTGTAGCCTCATTGACTTAATTTTTGAATTATATATTTTTTTATATGGATTTTATAGTTTCCTAATAAGGCATCTACAAATTGATCATTAGATTCATAAAAGGTAAACTTTTGTTTTACTTGACACACACACACAGACACACACAAACACGAAAAAAACACGATATTTTTAAATTAAGAAACTGTAAAAGAAAAAGTACATAACTACCTTTATCGCTGACACATACATGTTCACATACATACACACGCGCGTAGTCCTCCTGTATTAAATGAAGAAACAAAGGTTTTCGCCTAACGCGCGGCTAAAAGCACCCATGTATTCTGTCGGGAATCCTTTGTCTTTATCCCCCCCCCCCTCCACACACACTGCAGGCCTTCTCCCCCATCCTCTCTCAATCTCCCCCTACCTTCCCCCATCCCTCCCGTGTCATTCGCCACGACTCCTTTACTTAAAGAAGGAGGGGCGGACAGACCCTCCTATCAACCATGATCTTTTTGGCGTAGCATAGTAGGCTTTGAGGGATGAGAGACGAAGAATGAGAAGCGAGGAAAGACTAGGCTTGAGGTGTTTGGGGAAGAAGGGCATAAACTAGGCTTATGATGCGAGGGAAACTAGAGAAGTAGTAGCATAGACTAGACTCGAGGGGGCGGGGGGGGGATAGAAGGGGATTATAGACTCGCCTTGGAGCTTGGGGGGTTTACATAAGGTTAGCATAGACTAAGCTTGAGGTAGGTGGAATAGGAACGGAAAGGGGATAGGCTAGGCTTGGGTAGGAAGCGGTATAGGGAAAGAAGACCATAGACTAGGCTTGACCTTGCTACCTCTTATAGCTAAATCTCAATGTGAATTTACCCATCCCTCTCCTATTCCCCCATTGGTGATGTCTTGTCTTAGAGGCGGTCCTTTATCTTTTACTAGCTTATATATACCCATATCATATTATTTTTTCTTGCAGTTACCCTTGAGAATGAACTGAATAAAGTTCGAAAGTACTTGGAAGCACCTTTTCATTTTTCCTGTGGGACATTGCATATCTCTCTCTCTCTCTCTCTCTCTCTCTCTCTCTATATATATATATATATATATATATATATATATATATATATATATATATATATATATATATATATATCGAGGAATAGGTCACCTCCCCAGACAATACGTTTATATATACATATACCTATCTATTGGTTGGGAGGAAAGAGATAAAAGTCACGAGAATATGTATATATACAGTTATATACACATATATCCTCTAGTGTACGTACGCGTCCTTCGCTACGTACAAGTACGTTCACTTCGTAAAAGTAATCCGTTGATTATGAGGTATAAGAGTGCGATTTTAATACAGGAGTCGATAGCGTTTAATGAGTTTACCAAGTTGCAGTTCAAGGATATATTTAAAGAGTGAAAACCAAAAATATAATTTTAATAATTCACTAGTTAACATATATATATATACATACGGGAAATATAGGAAATGTAAATTAGGATAATACTGACAGAATATAGATAATTGGCAATTGGTAACGTTAATTACTTGTTAATTAGCTTTTAAATGGGACAATATAAATCAGTTATGCAGAAGGGATATTTAAAAGTCGGAAAACCGGTCAATTAACGGGAGATACAATCAAGGGTCGTTTTACCTTAAAGGGGTCGCATCCAGGAAGGGAAATCCTTTAGCGAGTCGGCGCGAGGGAATGGAGACGGAAAATGGTCGTGATTCTCGTCCGAATATCCTGATAATGACCAGAAGACGAGTTCACGATCCTCCTTGAAGACGGACGATGGCACCTCTGTTCCAGAAAAGTGCAACCTCAAAAAGTCGGGACTCTGACTCGTCTCGGCGCGAAATCTCACACGGGAAACTGGAGATCCTTGAGGGGGGTTCCAGATGAGACGACAGGAATCCCGGCCAGTCCTTCGGGGACGAAACGATTCGAGGCTTGCTCTGAACAGAGTAAGCCTTCACAAAAGAGATGGATCTGTCTGGTAAGATCTAACCTCGATGGTATACGCGAATACCAGGGACTTGGGGAAACAGACACACGATCGGAACCGAAGGCGACGAGATCTCAAACTCAATCCGCCGATCTTCGAAAAACCCAGGGTATTATGAGGGCGATTTTTTGGGTGCTCAATCGTTGGAAGGCACAGACGTCTGTGAGAAAGCTTCCGGCGCCTAGAGGGATTAGCTTTTGTCGCCCGACACAGGTCTTAATGGTCTCCAACGATGTGGGTGGGAAACTTTCGGCTATCATTTTCCCGACTACGGAGATTAGCGTTTCATCGGCGAGGTGAAAGTTTTTAGCGCCCAACTTACTTAACTACACCTGTGAGGCACTGACGGATATTCAAATTCTTTCTTCATGGGATCCAGAGCTTACTCCACGTGGAGTTATACTTAGGAGACATAGGGAGGGAAGGAATTCAAGAAAAAAATGAAGGGGGTATTCTTCTTGACGTCCTTTCCCTTACAATATATATATATATATATATATATATATATATATATATATATATATATATATATATATATGGTGTTTTAGAATTCTTTGAACAAAAACCTAAGGTTCCTTCAGGTTAAATAAGCATAATTTACTCTATAGAGTGGTATCCAAAAATGTTTAGTTTAAAAGTTACGAAGACTTGAAAGGTTAAAGTACGATTTAATTAAACTGTTTACCTTTGCATCTAAATTCCCGGTTGGCAGGCTACTGCACTCGACAGTGAAGATACAGATGCACTCGGCGCGGTAGTTTACACTAAGTAGTGAACGACAATGGACCAACTACCGAATAGTGAACTTGCAGATATGCACTTAATTCACGGTATGGGAAACGGCAATTCTTGGAGGGCTGCGAGAATGTACAGTGAAAGATATCCCAACAAACATGTCCCTGTGCATCAAACATTTGCAGCCATACATAGAAGACTGCGTGAAACCGGATCATTCCGCGTTGCAAGACCTGATGCAGGCCGCCCTAGAAGTGTAAGAGACCCTGAGATGGAGGACGACATACTTCAACATTTTTATAATGATCAAACAACAAAGATACGCGCTGCAGCAAATGTTTTTCCTACAAGTCACAGTACAGTGTGGCGCGTGCTGTACGACAACCTTCAACATCCATTTTACATTCAGCGTGTTCAGAGCTTAAATGCTGACGATTACCCACGGCGTGTTCAATTTGCCACGTGGTTTTACAACAAGGACAAAAACCTGATTTTTCATTAAAAGTTCTTTTCACAGATGAAGCAACATTCACATGAGAGAGAATATTCAACACGCATATTCTGCTTTTGTGGCCCCACATCAATCCACATGGTACACGGGGAAGCAGTCACCAAGAGAGATTCTCCGTAAATGTGTGGGTGGGCATTATTGACAACTATCTCATCGGCCCCTACATCCAGCCAGAAAGACTCACTGGACGCAATTATTGGGCGTTTCTTGATGAAGTACTACCCGGGTTGCTAGAAGATGTTCCCCTGGAGATTCACAGAGGAATGTGGTTCCAACAAGATGGTGCACCGGCACACTTCACGATTGCTGTTAGGAAGTTATTGGATGATCGGTATCCAAACCGCTGGATTGGTCGTGGCGGACCAATCTCTTGGCCACCCAGGTCACCTGACATAACACCCATAGACTTCTACCTTTGGGGACACCTAAAGAGTTTAGTGTACGAAACACCAGTTCCCTCCGAAGAAGAACTTATAAGCAGGATGAGTGATGCCTGTGCAAGGATTGCTGAAACTCCTGTTGTCTTCGCACGAGTTCAGCAATCATTCCGCCGGCGCCTCCACGCATGCATCGCGGCAGATGGGCGGAATTTCGACCACCTATTGTGACTACTAACCTAACTTCAAACTCTGTTTTCCTACAAACTAAACTTATTCTGAATTTAATTTTTCATTTACCTGACGACACGCTCTCACTTATAAGTCTTAGTAACTTTTAAACTAAACATTTTTGGATACCCCTCCATAGAGTAAATTATGCTTATTTAACCTGAAGGAACCTTAGGTTAAAGTTTGTTAAAAGAATTCTGAAACACCATATATATATATATATATATATATATATATATATATATATATATATATATATATATATATATATATATATATATTTATTCAGCAAAGGAATTTCCATCATTAGTAGTGGCGCTAATTAGTGACAATGATCTCAGTAGTTGTGGTACTCATTATTGGCAATGCTTTCAGTAGTTGTCGCACACATTAGTCACAAGGTATAAGTAGTGGTGTCACACATTAGTAAAAATACTTCCAGTAGTGGTGGTGCTCATTATTGCCGATGCTTTCAGTAGTGGAGGTACTCAAATTATTGGCAATGATCTCAGTAGTAGTGGCGCACATTTTTGGCATTGTTCTCAGTAGTCGTGGCACTCATTAATGGTCATGATGTAAGTAGTGGTGGCACACATTATTATCAATGCTCTCCTATTACTTAACTACTAATCAGTGGTTTCCTTTCTCGAAGAATTCATTCGATGAGGAAAAACTTCCTAACTTTAAGCATCATTCTTTTCTTAGTTCAAACATGTTGAGCGTTGGTGTGCATTGTCATGAAGGAGGACTATTCCCATTGACTAGTGAAGTAGGTTTCTGTTCAAAGATTCATTTAAACGTGGCAATCATTAAGAATGTAGTCCTGGCATGAACTGTTTGGTTATTATTGATGAAGACAACAAATAACTTTAATAGGAAAGGGGGTTTGTTTGCGATCAATTCAGTGTTTTCTTGGCGAGCATTATTGCAGTAAAAAAAAATCACATTTTCACCCCACGCGAGAATTCTGTCTAGAAATGGCTCATGGCCATTTGGAGCCAATAAAGCAATATTCAAATGTTATAAACATTGTACTTCGAGAAGGTCATGTGACGCCTAAACACCATTTTGGTATCTTAAAAAAGGCATAGGTGTTGCTAGTTTAAAAGAGTGTCGAGAATAGAGGCTCCATGCGGCCCGTCGAAAAACCACGAGGTCAGGCTCAAGGCCAGTCCACGTGAGCAAGGACCGTGAGAACAGTCAGAATATCGAACTGCTTTCCGCGATAAGCGAGGGATTGGAATCCCATGGTCTCATCAAGAAACCCCCACGGGGCTGTCTCTCATCCCTCAAGCGCCTTGTTGGTTCGTGGAGAGATCCTCCGCCCTTTGGCGGAGGCAGTAACGGATCTGGTTGTTCCCTATAACTGTTGATCCCAATAGGGCATCAACAGTATTGGCCTGCCTCTTACAACGAAACACGTCCTTCTCGATCGCGCTCCATTTTTTTTTCGACGAGCGGAAGGCTAGAACTATACCGAAAGATTTGAGCCCCAGTCAATTGGCCCATCCTTGGTTTCGGTACATTTCGTTTGGTACGAATACTCCCTCCAGTTAGTGTTACTACTAGAGGTTAAACTCATCGTGGTTAAAGCCCCTTGAATAACCATCCGATCCCCCGTTTCAGCTCTTAAAGCCTCGAACCCAAGCCAGGCTGAGACGAATCATGTGTGGCTATTCCGGCCAGTCCTCCCTGTGTGTGTTTGTACAGAGGCTCGTATCGCCTCTCGCCCCTCGCTTCGCCCCCTTCCGTAGATCCGCTCTGAGTAGCGCTGATACGTTTGGTCCTTGAATACATACAGTATCTATTGTCATTATTTCATGTAATCTATTTATTGTGTATATATTAAAGTTTATTTTTGTTCCTACTTTTTCATATGCCTCATAGCCGGTGCCATCATTAGTTAATATCGACCAACTGCACTCAATCTTTGGAATTTAAAATCCTTCGCACTCGTTTCCCCCCCCCCCCCTCACTTCTATCCCCCATCTCTGTGATGACCAGAGTAGAATCAATGTCACGCGTTGACCTTGATCAACCACGCCTATTGGGTAGAAGTGACGTATATGTCAGGGTAATTCTACGACAAAGAGGCTTAGCCATTAGTAAAGCTTAAAGAAGGTTGAGGAATTATTACACCTTAAGATATGTATTGTTATTACTACTTCTCTTTTAACAGATTGCAGCAAATATTCAACGGATTAAAAACTCTAAGAAATATTTATATACGTCATCAAAACAGGAGATCAATCGCTTGACAACTCAATATAATTGACTATCCCCATCCTTCGAGGGAACCCTCTAACCAAAACGACTTCACTAACTGAATCTAACAGTTTCAATAAAAAAAATAGCATGCACAAACCAACCCTAGCCTCACAACGAGCCCGAAATATTATCCCTTATTCTTAGTTTTGAGAGAGTCTCGGAGAAACTAGCCCCTGAGAGCCTAGTCTCGAAGAACATAACATCTGAGAATCTGGTCTCGAAGAACATTCTCTGAGAACCTGGTCTCAAATGACAAAGCCTCTGAGAACCTGGTCTCAAATAGTAAAGCATCTGAGAGCCTGGTTTCAAATGACAAAGCCTCTGAGAACCTGGTCTCAAATTTCAAAACCTCTGAGAACCTGTTCTTAAATGACCAAGCCTCTGGGAATCTTGTCTCAAATGACAAAGCCTCTGAGAACCTGGTCTCAAATTTCAAAACCTCTGAGAAACTGGTCTCAAATGACAATGCCTCTGAGAAACTGGTCTCAAATGACAAAGCCTCTGAGAACATGGTATCAAATGACAAAGCCTCTGAGAACCTGGTCTCAAATTTCAAAACCTCTGAGAAACTGGTCTCAAATGACAATGCCTCTGAGAAACTGGTCTCAAATGACAAAGCCTCTGAGAACATGGTATCAAATGACAAAGCCTCTGAGAAACTGGTCTCAAATGACAAAGCTTCTGAGAACCTGGTCTCAAATTTCAAAACCTCTGAGAACCTGGTCTTAAATGACCAAGCCTCTGGGAATCTTGTCTCAAATGACAAAGTCTCTAAGAACATGGCCTCGAAGAACGTAAGCTCTGTGAACAAGGTCTTAAAGAAACTAGCTTCTGAGAGCATAGTCTCAAGAACAAAACTTCTGAGACCATAGACTCTAGAACGCGGTTTCAAAAATCGGGTCTCGAAGAATATTGCCTCGAAAAACATGGTCTCGAAGAATATAGCCTCTAAGAACATGGTCTCGAAAATTTTGATGTCGAAAATTAAAAGTTTCTCCGAGTAATTTATTTCAAAATAATTACAATAAGGTTATGTATTGATATACACTAATTACATACAAATTATGTCGTCAAACCTCATTGTGTGTGAGGAGGATGGGGGTCAGATAAGTCCATAGATAGGTATAATTGAAAGGTGATAAAAATACTGGATATAAAATGTGATCTAAAAGTATAGAAGGTGAAAAATATTGATATAAAAGGTAAAAAAAATGGGATATAAAATGTGCTGTAAACAATGAGGCAGAAGATGATAGAAAGGTGAGATAAAAATGATGTAAAGGCGAAATATAAGGTGACATTAATGCTGATGTAAACAAGGATACAAAAGGGGAGGTAAACGGTGGTGGAAAGGTGTTATAAAGAGTGATGTAAACAGTGAAATAAAATGAGAGGTAAAAGTAGAAAGGTAATGTAAAAAGATCATGTAAACAAGGCGACAAAGAAAGGGGGAAGTACAGATAAACAAGCAAAACAACAATGAGAGGAGGAATCATCGATAGACAAGCAAGAATACAAAGAAAGAAAGGAACAAGGATAGACACTCAAATAAACAAATAAAAGAGGAAATATTGAAAACTAAATAGAAGACATAGAGGAAAAAAATCGATATTTAAACAAACAAAGACATAGCTGAGAAATGATAGATAGACAACAAGGAAAAGTAAGAAAGGTCAATAGAAAAACGTGACACAAAGAAAAGGAAAGGTCAAATAGTCAAACAAGTAAACAATGAGAGGAAGAGGATCAATAGACAAACAACCAATTAATGAGAGGAAGAAAGGTGGATAGACTAACAAGTAAACAAGGAGATTGAGAAAATTAACAGACAAACAAGTAGACAGAGAGAAGAAGAAAGAAATATATAAAATAAATAAACAAAGAGGGAAAGAAAGAATGCTAGACAAACATGTAGACAAAGAGAGGATGAAAGAAATATATAAAAATAAGAAGACAAAGAGAGGAAGAAGGATTGATAGACAAACATGTAGACAGAGAGAGGAAGAAAGAATGATAGAAAAATAAGGAGACAAAGAGAGGAAAAGAAATTGATAGACAAACAAGTAGACAGAGAGAGGAAGAAATAATGATAGACATATAAGGAGACAAAGAGAGAAAGAGAGAATGATAGAAAAATAAGGAGACAAAGAGAGAAAGAGAAATTGATAGACAAACAAGTAGACAACAAGAGGAAAAAAGGGTGATAAACAAATAAGGGTACACAGATCGGAAGAAGAATTGATAGACAAACAAGTAGACAGAGACAGGAAGAGAGAAATATATACAAATAGGAAACAAAGAGAGAAAGAATGATTGATAGACAAACAAGTAGACAGAGAGAGGAAGAAAGAAAGATAGAAAAATAAGGAGACAAAGAGAGGAAGAGAAATTGATAGACAAACAAGTAGACAGAGAGAGGAAGAGAGAAATATATAAAAATAGGAGACAAAGAGAGAAAGAAGGATTGATAGACAAACAAGTAGACAGAGAGAGGAAGAAATAAAGATAGAAAAATAAGGAGACGAAGAGAGGAAGAAAGATTGATAGACAAACATCTAATTAGAAAGTCGAAGAAAGCTTGACAAAACCGATCATAGGAAGATGAAAAAAATCGATAGACAGATTTGATAAAGAGATGAAGTAAGATTGATAAACAAACAAGTCATTATAGATGGGAAGTGAAACAAGTAGACGAGAGGAAACAAGATTGATAGAAAAATAGTAGATAGAGGAAGAAAGACAAAGAATTAAATATATATGAGAAAAGTTCGATAGACATCAAGTAGACAAACATAGGGAGAGATTAACAAAGAAATGGACAATAAGAGAAGGAAAGATTGATAGAGGAAGAAGTAGAGAAGAAGAAGAATTGAGGTTGACAGACAAACAAATAGACCTTGAGGAGAAGAGAAGAATAAAAGAAAGTAAAGAGAGATAGATAGGCAGAAAGTAGACCAGAAGATTTGGAAAATACGGTCGATGTGAAAGGAAGAAGACACTGACAGAAAGAGATAAAAGAGGCTTTAGGAGAGGGAGGGATAAAAGAGAATTTATGAGAGAGAGAGAGGAAGAGAGACTTATGATAGAGAAAAAAGAGTTTATGAAACAGAAGAGAGATATAGAATGTTTTGAGAGAGAAAAAGTGACAGGCAAATAGATATATAAATAGATAGATAGATAGATAGAAAAAGGGAGAGGGCTAGAGAGATAGAAAAGGAAAGTTTATGAAAGAGAGAAATAAAGAGATAGGTAGATAAAGATAGATATAGAGAACTGGATTCGGAGAAAAAGAAAATTTATGAGAGGAAGAGAGGGAGAAAGAGAAAGAGAGAGAAGAAGAGAGAGAAACAGAGAGATAAAGAGTGAGATAGGTAGATAAAGATAGATATAGAGAACTTATTCGGATAAAAAGAGAGTTTATGAGAGAGAGGGAAGAGAGAGAGAGAGAGAGAGAGAGAGAGAGAGAGAGAGAGAGAGAGAGAGCAGGTGTTGAGGTGGTCGTGTTTGGTACGCGGAAGGCGGAAGGAAAAGAGAGGCAGCGCCAGGAAGCCCCGAGGGGCACCTGTCGTCCAGAAGGGAAGTGGGCGGTGGGGGGGGGGGCGAACAGCCTTGACCAAGTTAAAATGATGGGTGTGAGTTTGGAAGGAATTTCAGGGTGTGCGTGTGTGTGCGTTTATATTATTGGAAGAAGAAGAAAAAAAATGAAGTAGAGGAAGATAGAATAAAAATGCGATGAAACAAAAGAAGAAAAATAAGAGAAGGAAAAACTTCATTTTACATACCCTCCCCCCCTATCACCCCCGCCCCCACCTTCTGCCCTTCCCCGCCGTGCCATCTGCAACTCAAGAAATTGGTCATGGAATTTTTCGCGCCAAATCTTCCTCGTATGGACGAGACGACGAAGCTCAGAAGGATTTGGCGGCAAAGGCGGCGTTCGTACCTACAGGTCCATTTGCATTCGGGTCTGCAAACGCGATTTGGTGCTTCTGTTTAGAAATTTTATTAATCATAATCCCCCTTCTTCCAGTTTGTGGGGGTAGCCCCCCCCCCCTTACACTGGGACAAGCTCCCCCGTTCCAAAATGACCGACTCGGTTGGAGTATTTTTTCTTCCCCTAAGTGAAAGGTCTCGTGGAAGGCAGTGTGCCCCCCCCCCCCCGACACACACACGAGGCCACCTAGTTTGAGAGCAGTTTGGTTCCCCCCTCCCCCCTTAGTGAGGGAGGATTAATCCCTCCCTCCCTCATTTTAACTTGCTCAAATTCCACTTCCTCTTTCTGGATCTTTTTCCTACAAATTGCCCTGTGAAGATTCCCCCGTCGGTTTAATTGGCCTTTTTTATTAAAAAAGAACCCATTAGGGGACGGAGGGTGGCGGTGGGGATGGCGGGTGACAGGGGTCAGGGGGCGATGTTTTTTATTGAAATCTGTTTACTTTTCTTGATTCTTATAGGTTATATCGCAGCCACGTGTTCTCCCTGTTCTCCCTTTAAGTTCCCTTATTCTCTTTGCTCTCCCTTCGAGTCCTCGTGTTGCCCTTCTTCTCCCTTCGAGTTTACGTCTTCTCCTTCGACTTCCCGTGTTCTCCCTTCGAGTTCCCGTGTTTCCCTTGTTCTCCTTTCGAGTCCCTGTTCCCCCTCCGAGTTCCCGTGTTCTCCCTCCGAGTTCCCGTGTTTCCCTTGTTCTCCCTCCGAGTTCCCGTGTTCCCCCTCCGAGTTCCCGTGTTCTCCCTCCGAGTTCCCGTGTTCTCCCTCCGAGTTCCCGTGTTCTTCCTTCGAGTTCCCGTGTTTTCCTTGTTCTCCTTTCGAGTTTAAGTGTTGACCTTCTTCTCCTTCGGTCCCGTGTTCTCCCCTGTTCACCCCTTGAATTCCAGTGTTCTCCCTGTTCTCTATCCGAGCTCCCTTATTCTTCTTGCTCTCCCTTCGTGTTCATGTGTTCGCTCTGTTCTCCCTTCGAGTTCCGTGTTCTTACTTCATATTCCCGTGTTTTCCTCTTTTTCCTTCAAGTTCCTCCTGTTCTCCCTTTACTGTTTGTGTGTTCTCCCTGTTCTCATCCCCCCCCACCCCCCACCCCTCGTGCTTTCATTTCCCGTCGACGTTTCTTTTTCTGTTGTTTGATTAAAGACCAATTTTTTTCGTCTCGTGAAGGACCCATTTCAGTTTTCCTCAGCGTAATAATATATTTGGGTTGATATTATTTTGTATTTGTATCAAATCTATCTTCACAACACGTCTTAATTAATGTTTTTATAAGATATTTTTAGAAATATCTTTTGAAGAAAATTAAAAAATATTTTTCAAATTTAAAGATATTTTAAAATGCCTTCAAATCGTGATTTTCGGGATGAAATATTCGGCCTCAATTAACGATATCTAAATGATATTTTTCGATATTTAGTTTAGTTTTCTGTGATATTTAATACTCTTCTAAGGATACTTGTTTTTTAAAAAGATAATTTGAAAAAAATATATATATATATTTTTTTTTACCCAAATTTAGGTTAGTTTAAAAGATATTTTGAATTTAACGTCTTTTAAGGGAAAAATATTTGGTCTTAATTAATGAAATCTTAATGATATTTTTCGATATTTAAATACTTTTTTTTTACATATTTTAAAAATTTATTTAATAAATTATATATATATATATATTTTGAAGTGTTGTCAAAATTAAAGATATTTAAAGATGTGACGTCACTTTAAGGGAGAGATTTTTCGAGGCAATTAAAGATAATGATATTTTCCAATATTATGAAGGAAATGAAAATATTTAATATATATATATATATATGTGTGTGTGTGTGTGTGTGTGTGTGTGTGTGGATGGCTGATTGACCAACAAATAGATACATTAAATCAAAGTGTGTTGCCATCAAATAATGGAGTACTTTCATTATTCATGAATTACAGAAATTCTAAAAGCGAAACCGCTAGAGAAGATTTAACTTCAACTGTTAATGATGTGATGAATGTTTAGAAGAAGGCAGCAAATAACAACAACGGAGAAATGTAATGCTGTAAAGAAACTAAGCAAATGATAAAAAATAGCAAAGGAAAAAAATCATAGTTTTCAATAGCAAAAGGCAATAAATGGAAGTAAAGTTTGTGTTAATTATTTGCCATTGCGCATGACAAGGCTGATGAAGTGATAACTATTGAAGAAGATAGAAAATTTCTACATTTACAGAGGGAAGGTCGTAAAGGTAAGACCATGTGTAGATGAGGAAGATGAAAAGCGTCGAGAATTAGCAGCAAACATCTTTAGAAAAGTTGCGTTTTCGTCAATCAAGTTCTATAGATGAAACTCTAGTTCTAGAAGACAGCAGTACCAGCACTAGTGCTTCCAGCAGTGACGCAATATCGAGTGCAGAAGTGATTGATCTCAAAAAAAACCTTTAACATCTAAACAATGGCCACCAAGAAGGAAGAAAAAAATTATTAATGAAAATCTACTATCTGCAATAGATGTGGCTAAAGTCAGTGATCGATCTGCTTCTCTAATTCTTATTCCAGCTATATCAAATGTGGGGGAAAATCCTGAAGATTACAGCGTAATCTACTCCACACTTCGTAGAGCAAGACAGCATGGAAGAAAAACATAAGTGAAAATTTCACTAGAAGCTTTGAGACAGACAAACCATTGATTGTACAGTGGGATGGCAAGCCTTTAGAAGACATTACTGGGGATAAAGTATTTGATCGTCTTCCAGTTCTAATATCTGGAAGTGAAGCAAAACAACTGCTTGCAGTAATAAAGACAGATCATGGAACGAACAAAAACACTGCAACTGCTGTATATAAAAAAATTTGTGGTTGGAATTTAACAGAGAAGGTAAAAGGAGTGCTTTGATACAACAGCATCAAACACAGGGCGTCAAAATGGAGCTTGTGTCCTAATCGAACAAAATATGGAAAAAGATCTGCTGTGGCTTCCTTGAGGACACCATATTTTTTAAATCCTCTTAGAAGCAGCGGTGACCCCTGCATTACAACCATCTTCAGGTCCTAGCATTGAGGTATTCAAAGATTTAAATCAAACTGGAATCACATTGGACTTGAAATTATTTGATTTATTAGAAAACTTTCCTCAGAAAGAAAAGGAAGAAATGATTGATTTTGCATCCGAACAACTGAGTGAACAGCGACCTCGTGATGATTATAAAGAGCTTTTAGAATTGACAATAATCTTGCTAGGTGGCCCTCGATCCACTGGAATTAATTTCAAGAAACCAGGAGCTTACCACAGAACACGTTGGATGGCGAAGCTGTTACATTCGAGAACAATCTTCATGTTCAAAAAACAATTCAAAATAACAGCAAAACAAAAGGAAGGTCTGAGGGAAATTTGTTGGTTTTCTGCTTCAATTTATATCAAACATCGGTTCTCTGTTCCCAGTGCTGCAAGTGCTCCACGTAATGATTTGTGCCTACTGAAGAGCTTTAAAAATTACACAAGTATAAATGAAGAACTAGCTAGCAGAGTTTTGCAAAAATTGAAGAATCATTTGTTGTATTTGTCATAAAAGTTGGTTGCTATGGCTTTCTTTGACAGTGAAATCAGACATGAGACAAAACAAAAAATGAAAGAAGCTCTTACAACGCCTTCAAACCCAGATCCACCAAAGAAAACACAAGTAAATATTGAAACTGTGGAAAAGAAGCAGATTCAAGATTTTCTTACTACTAACACAATGTTCTTATTCAAGACTATAAGTTTTTCATCTTCTTTTTTAAACAAACCGGTGGAAAATTGGCCTCAAGAAGGGAGCTTTTGGGGTGGCAAAACATTGCTGAAAGAGGAGTAAAACTGATAGAAGATTACAACAAAATTCTCACTAATGATGAACAACAGAAACAGGATTTGCTGCAGGTTGTATCAAATTACAGAAAGAAGGTCGCACCTAAAACAAAAATAAGCACTAATATCTCTTATAAAGAGTAAGATGTAAGTTTGATACAAAAGACTATATCAAGTTTAATCTGAATCATGATGTAATAAATGAAAGAAAAG